>KZ651691.1:191846-226617 GCA_001010745.2 Gerris buenoi | reverse complement strand
TTTATTTATTTATTTATTTATTTTTTTTTTACAAAAACTTTTTTTTTGTTGAAAAATAGGATTTTTAATTTGTATTGTTGATGTAAGTTCTTTGTTTAGATATTTTTTGAATCTCAATACTTGCCTTACTTTTATTTTAATTTATTTTTTTTATTTTAACTTTCAACTTCTTTTTGTGTTTAATTTCAATTTATTAGTTTTTTTTATCAAAATTAAATTTAATCTAGAGCTTAAATTAGACTATTTACACTTAGTTTAACTATCTAGTGACTAGTGGTGTAATTAATTAACATGTTCATATTCAAAAACCTTTTTTCTAATTAAATTTAAAAGTCGTGTGTATTTGAACAATTTTAAATCTGTTTTATGTGGAATCTTATAATCAGACTTTCTACTACTTATACTAATTCTACTTTTGATGTCACCATGTTTTAAAGGTAGGACTTTTGTATACTTAAATATTTAAATTGCCTAAGCCACTTTTAAATATTTATACATCAAATTGACTTAATTTAGGTTAACATCTCTTTGTCTTATTAGGTTGTTAGAATAAGGGATTATGCAAAGGAGAGATAAAGTCTCTTAAGCGGCCCACACACCAACAGTTTAACTGAAGACAATGATCTGACAGTCCACGGAGCTTGGCCACACACTCGTCAGTTTTTCTTAAGATGACGGACTGAAGTCGGAGGTGAACTGTAGGTGTGTGGAGGGTAGAGGCGAGGATCGGATGGAACGAGAGACGACAGTCTGTGGACTGTCAGGCCTGTGCCTCAAGGAAAAAGTCGCCAGTCGACCTGCAGTCGTGTAGAGTGAATCGTCTTTATTTTGTTTATTTCCCTCCGTCGGACTGCAGTTAAAAATCGACAGATCTCGGCTTGCAGGCGCTCATCGCACAGTATGTGGCGCATACAGGCACAGATCTGTAGTTCTTTACGATTGCCTGAAGGCGGTGGACTGTTAATGTGTGGTGGTCTGAGATTTTGGCCTAACGATAATCGTATAAGATAACGGCCTGCAGTTAAACTGTAAGTGTGTGGGCCCCTTAAGTCTAAAGAACTGTTAGACAAAGGTACTGAATAGGCATCGTGTGGCTCTATCATTCAATTGAGTGTATTTCAATAAAATACTAAATATTAAGAAATTTATTAAGCATGATAAATGTTATTGTTGAAGATGAGTGGAAAGGGTAGTGTGGGGTGGAATGAGGATACTTGGTACAAAACTCACCTTCCTAAATAAACCTATATTATATGCCTATAAGAATCTTAACCATCCACAGTAGCTTTTAAACTATTGATATTAATATAAATGTATCACTTCTCTACTCAAAAACCTCTGCTTCTATCAAGTTGAAATTTTACATGCCTGTTGCAATTGTACATTAAAGAGTATATGGATTTTTATTAAAATCGTTAGGTTATAATGTAAGATATCGGTAAAAACGTTGTTTTATCTACTTCAAACGTCCTCTTTATAGTTTTAACGATCTTTATTAATTCATAGCGGTGTCACTGTTGATTAATTTCTTCTTGTCGAATAGGTGATGATAGAATCTTTTCTCGCTCTGAAATTCCAATTTTACATTTGAAGCTCACATTTACGTGAGTGTTGTGCACAAACTCTTGGACGGATAACGTTGCCCAACAAACTTAGTCTGAGCATTGGTAAAAGGAACATGAATACCAAATTTCAATTTCAATGGGCAAAGAAATGATACTGACAGACAGACAGGTTGCATAGTTTGTTGTATGTAAGAAGCTCTCAAAAAAAATTCAGCTCTCAATTAAAAATTATAGATACTAGGTGCGTCCACAATATTTTGAGATTTTCGTTAAGTGTATGTAGAATATATTAGATAAACTTTAGGAGTTAAAATGTTAGTATATCAGAAATAAAAGCTACAATATTAAATATTATATTTATATCTCCAACTAGTATGTTTTGAAGTAACTTTTGTACACCAAAGCAATAGCTTATATATTATATAACCAAGTGTAAAATTAATCATTTCTTTGTAAATGGGTCCCTCGGTGTAATATTTTCACTTTTATTTCTTTAGGAGATCCATTTCCTTGTGGTGTTCACTCAGGAGGTTATTGGGTTGCAACTCTATAGAAATTTCGTAGCTTATCTTGTACCAGATAATGTGGCTTATCCAGGGCTGCAAACTAGTCAGTAAAGTCAGTATTTTGAGGAAAGTCTGTATTTGGTCAGTATTTCATGAAATTGGTCAGTAAAGTTTGTTTTTTACACCTTGCGGAAGCCCAATGGCTTATGATGGGATACTGAGGGCCAGTTTTGGTGCTGCGTGGGTATGGATGTGGCACACTGCTTGTGGACAGTTTTCACAGCTTTCATAAGCAGCTATATCTACCTAGCAGGGCTGTAAACTAGTCAGTAAAGTCAGCATTTTATTTTTTTAAATTTATCTTTGCTTTTATATTGTATATTACATTTTTACTTTTCCTCACTACTTTTAGTAGGAAAAGTATTGTTTTCACCAAACATTTTTTTTTTGAGATTCAACGGAATTATTTAGTGTGTGTGTGTGTGTGTTATCATCGTAGCGCCCAAGGTGTTTAACCTAGACCTAGAGAGTTGAAACTTGGCAGAAAAATCAGGCGTTACCTGTAGTGGCGTCGCCCGAAAAATCAACTTTTTCTGCCATCTTGAACCCAGTTTTCTGAGTCAGCAAAATTTAAAAAAAAAAAAAAAAATCGTAATATATTGATAATGGTTCTGATCGAGTTGAAATTTGGTACAAATGTACTTCATTGGATGAAAAACAAGCCCACCAAATTTCATTTTGATATTGGTTGCCATTTTGAAGTTATCCAATTTTGAATTTTTAAGCTTTGTCGGTTAATAATACCGAAAGTACAAATAGGTTTTTGACTTTTAGCATATCGTTGGAACCAGAAAAATTATGGAACAAATATAAAAAAAAACACTTTAGTGGCCTCTGAAGTGAGGAAAAGTTCCGAGGTACCCCGTACCCGATTTTTTTAAATGTATATTTGTCTTTATATAGTATACTAGATTTTATTTTTTTAAATGTATGTTTGTTTTTATATTGTATATTAAAAAGGAGGCAAGAGAATTGATCTGAGCAGCTGTGACTTTCTCTGAGATTTGATGGGCACCCTTAGCTCTGACCATTTAATTTACTGTAACTTGTATGCTCTGCATTACCTATTTATCGCGTTTCTTTGTTGTTTAAAGATCGAATTTCACTTTTGACAGCTGCTCAGTGGGGAGAAGGGTGGCCTATTCTAAAAATAATTATTTAATTATCAGATTAGTTATTATTTGTTTAAATGAGGAGTCATGTCAGGTCAGTAATTTAGTCAGTATTTCCACATAATTAGTCAGTAAAGTCAGTAAATTTGACCTTCAAACTAGTTTGCAGCCCTGAAGAACAGTGTTTGTAAATATCAGTGCTGTAAGCACTGGCTACTTATTGGCTGTTAGACGATGGGGTTCCTTATCCTAGTTATGTGCCATCTCTGCTTTGGAAACTGAAAGTTACGGATTTAATTCCCAACTTCGGTAAAGTCCTCTTGTTTGGTCATAAACCAGCATAGCAATATAAATGGGTCTGTAAATCTGGACAAATACTTTTATATGAAAAATATTTATTGAATAAAATAAGAGCAAATTCTTTGTCAACATGATTGTTAGTTTTTATTTAAATGCATAGGATTATTTGAATGTTGTTTTTACTCATCATAAAAAGATCTTCTCTTCCCATCCATACGTTACCATCTGATGATTATATCCTTCTCTGCTTCCCGGTAAATGCGTCGTTGAAAATATTTTCTTTGGAATTCGAGGCATTTACCGGGAAGCAGGGATTGCTATGATTGTTATTCACCAGACCATCTGGTTCAACCTTGGTAGATTATTGGAAGAACTACCCCCAAATACTCATGGAACTACTCTACTTAAAGAAATTGCATTTTGGTATGTATATTATTCTGCATTTCTATGAACACTCCACTACTGAAGTGTCCTCCTCAAATGGATACACTAATGAAATCATTTTTTTAAAAATAGATATAAGAGTAAACTCTACGTCAATATGATTGTTTTTTAGAATTTTTTTAATATATAGGATTATTTGAATATTATGTTTTTACTCATAAAAAAAGATCTTCTCTTCCCCTCCAGAGTATTACCACCCACTGATTATATCTTTCTCTGCTTCCCGGTAAATGCATCGTTATAATTCGAGGCATTCACCGGGAAGCAGGGATTGCTATGATTATTATTCTCCAGATCATCTGTTAAATTTAAGAAAATTCAACCTTGGTGAATGATTGGAAGGACTGCCCCTATTGAATGATACTGCCATCCAGACCTGTTTCTACTCTAAGGAATCACATTTAAGTATGTATATTATATTACATTTGATTTAATATATTTGATAATAAAATTATATTAAAATTTAATTTGTTAAGATTTCTGTTGGTGAAAGCCCAAAAAGTATGGTTGGTGAAGTCAGATACATTTTTAATTGGAATGTGGACTGTATAAAATAGAAAATAATAAAATGGCAATTCAAAGAAGTCTATCAATTATTGTGTCTCAAAGCTTCCTTGTGTCCTATGATTGTACAAATGATCTCTTGAGTATGAAATCATGAAATTCCACTGGATATTAAAAGTGTGGTTGCTTGGACCTTTTTTGATTCCCATTATTGGTCACATTTATTTTTAATCAATAGATATTACATGTGCACATACAGTTTAAATTAATCTGGGGCCATTTATGGGCAACTTTTGACATACCGTTCAAGGAGGAACCATTCATTTATTTTCTACCAAGGCAATAAGCAGCAGGGAAAATTTAAATCACTTAATATAGATAAAATTAAATTATAGTAATAAAGGGAACCAGAGAAATGTAGATAATTTTTGTATCAGTCTTTTTTTGTTGCCTGGGTTTCTACCGACTGCATAATTTATACAAACATGGAATTGAATGTGTTATACCACTGCATAAATGCTGATTGGAAATAAATATTCATGTATAAAGGTTGATTTACACATGTCAGTGATGTGACTGTTATGGTGCAGTGCCAATATTGATTTCTATTTGCAATTTATATTTGCAAGGAGGAAACTCTATGACGATTATATTTTGTGTTAGAGAAATGTTCACTGAATACTTTATTTCTAAGGCTGGGTATATCGCTGCGTTATCAAATACCTAGATATGAGGAAATTTTATAGTTATTATGTATTTTTTTATTTTTTAACCTAGTTTTGTTGCAATTCAATAATAATTATGTAAAAAATGGAATACACATGTATTTATTGATTACTTATTTTCATTTCTGTCTCTATTTTATAACAGATAGTATTCTTGAAGTCCATAATCATGTATTTTGGATTTGACAGATCATATAACATTGTATGATTGCTCATTGAGTCTGTTTTTGGTCATTCATGTCTTCAAAACCAAGCAATTACGAAAAACTCAAAAATCAGTCATTAGCACAACCATGTCAGCGAGAGTACTGTTTGCACTGACACTGTATCATGCCACTCAAGTTTAAACAACACCCTTTAAATTCCTAGAGGAATATTTTCAGTCCTGTCAGAGGAAACAGGCTGGTCATGGCTTTGTGCCTTCACTGCTGAGTATAAATCGACCTCTACTGTATTTTATCGACCTCTTCTGTATTTTATCGACCTCTACTGTAAATCTATAAAAACATTTAATAAATCAGAAATAGTAAAGCAATGACAAGAATAATTTATGTATTTGTAAAAAAAAATCAATTAATGGAATCTTTTTAAAGTTTGTATTGGAATTGCTATTTATTTAATTGGAAAAATATAGAGGGAACCAATGAGAGCATGGATTATTTTAATATTGTAATTTTACTCATTATAATAATTTTTCTATTTCCATCCCAAGGTCACCATCTAATGATTATATCGTTCTCTGCTTCCCGGTTAATGCGTCGTTGGAAATATTTCCTTTAAAATTCGAGGCATTTACCGGGAAGCAGGGATTGCTATGATTATTATTCACCAGATCATCTAATAAATATTAGAAAGTTCAACCTTGGCGAATGATTGGAGGGAGTGTTGAATATTACCGTCTTCCAAACCTGTTTCTACTCTAAGGGATTACATTTTAGTATGTATATTATATTGCATCTGTCTTAATAGGTTTGTTCCAACCATACCTCAAACTAGTTTCAAGCTGTACGACGCATGTGCATTAGCAAAAACGTTCAAATGTGGTCCAATGCTCATGCGTCGGGCAGTTCCAAACCAGTTTGAAGTGTGGTTGGAAGAAACCTAATGTTTCTTAACAGCCAATGTATGGTTGGTGTAGTTAGATAAATCTTAAAATGGAATGTGGGCTGTGTAAAAATTAAAAAAATAAAAAATAAAAAATAGTTTGTCAATTATTGTGGCTCATAGCTTCCTTGCATTCTATTATTGGACATGAGTATGAAATAATGTGATTTACTGGAACTTGAAAGTGTGGGTGCTTTGACCTTTTTTTTATTCCCATTAGGGTCACATTTATTTTTAAACAATAGGTATCAAATTATTATGGCCCATACATGGGGGGCTACTATTGAGAAACCATCTAAAAACAAACTCATTAAATATTTTCTATGGAGGGAAACATCAGCGAAGAAAATTTAAATTATTTAAGATAAGTTAATTAAATTTAATGGTAGAGGGAACCAGACAAATGTAGATAAGTCTTGAATCAACTCTTTTTCTCGCTGCCCACTTTCTACCAACTGCATAATTTATGTTAACATAAAATTGATTTTTTTGTATAAAATACTGATTTGAAATAATTAGTACTGTATTACTGTATATTTATGTATCTATAAATACATTTAATTAATCAGAAATAGCACAACAACATGGATAATGTATCATGTAAAAGAAAAAAAAATGTATTAATGTAAAAAAAATTATAAAAATTTCAATAAATGTACTTAATTATAATCTGTATGAAAGTGAAGTATTATTTATCTAATCTTACCACACTCCAATTTTTAAAAAGCTGTAGATTAAACAAATATACTTATCTAGTCTATAAATGCCTTTTTATAATATTTAGGGTTAGATAGAAGCTTGTAACAAGTGTTAGCACCATGTCAATATAATTCTAATACAGGTTTGTATATCAGGTATTTGGGTGTAAGGTAGTGTCGAGAGGATGGTACTTTTATACGTGTTCTTTTGGGCTCAAAGCCAAGCCATTTTCTGTTGACCTTTCACACGTTTTCCCATATGAACACCCAGCCAATTGTCTACCTATTTAAACTAAATTTAAAATAGCACTTGATTCTCTTAATAGTTGACCTTAGCCTACATCCAGGATGAAAACATATCAAGTTGTAGCGATTATGTGGAGTATGCCCCTAGGACGCACTTGTGTGAGAAGCGCAGATGTTAGTGATGTGGTCACCAGAGATTTTCAGAACCTATTGGCATCAATTTTACTAACCATTCGTAAAAATTATGACAATCCCTATTTAAGAGTGTGCTATGAGATATCTTGGTTCTGTAAAACACAGAGTATAAAAATGATATATTAGGTAGTTATAAAACTCTAATATTATAGGTAATTATTTTATTGACCTGAAGAGACTTTTTTTAGGTGAAATATCGCAAAAACTGGTAGTTGTGTTTGATTAATGTGTAGACCAGTTGAAGTTAAAATAAAATAATATATTACAATACTGAAAAGACCGGGTAAATTGCATGCTGTTCATGCTAAAGAATGGCAATGATGAAAGAGCTAAAGGATTGATCTTGTAATACTCCAAAAATAAATAAATATACAGTCCGGCAGTGAAACGGTAATATTTAAAAAAAACTCTCAAAGTCTTAATTATTAATATTTATTGACATTTTTTACAACTTTCATCTAAATTAATGAAGATATATGAAAATGTTCATTTTTTGAAAACTATATTTGTAATATGGCGTCCTTCGTTGAATGGCGTTATTCCTTGGCCTGCCTGTTCACCAGACTTGACGGCTCCTGACTTTTTTCTGTGGGGTTATTTAAAGCTAAAGGTTTTTGAATCAAACCCACCCAGAACTAGAGACGAACTGAAGGAGTGAATCCAACAGGAGATTAACAACATTCCATTGGATATGCTACCCAGAGTCATCGGATCCTTCACCGAAAGACTTCAAGAATGTGTTCGAAACGAAGGACGCCATCTTACAAATGTAGTTTTCAAAAAATGATCATTTTCATATATCCTCATTAATTTCCACTAATTAAGATTAAATTTGTGTAAAAAAGTTCAATAAATATTAATAATTAAGACTTTGAGAGTTTTTTTGAAATATTCCCGTTTCACTGCCGGACCCTGTACATAATTTACATGCACCTGAGTAAAGCATAACTTGTGAGTATTGCTGGACATTATTGGACTAAAATTTTGTACTATTTATTTATTATATAAATATCTCACCAGCTTTAGTAGCCAAATAGAGATAAAATAACTAAACAAAAATAACAGATTTTATACACTAACAACCAGTAGTTAAATAAAGTACATATTACTAATAGCTCAAATAACATACATCATAATTACAAATAACATAAATTCTTACTGCTGTACTGGCAGAGGCGGATCTAGATCTTGTGGGGCCCTGGGTGAGACATTATGGCGGGCCCCTCGAGGTTAGGGTGGGGGATTGCTCATAAACTAACCATAAAATAACTTAATAATAAACCACTTCGCTTTGGGGGTTCATCTCAACCATAGAAACGTTTTTGTTTTTGCTCTCAAAATAATTCAAATCTTAATAAAATAATTACAGTACTGCTCATAATATGTTTAATCTAACATATTACTTGAACATAAACACCTTAAATTACATAGTTTTCAACTAATCATCAATTTTTTTTGCAAACGGGGTCGAAGAGAAACATTTCCTCCTTAAAAAAATTTGTATTGCAATAAGTAAGCTCTGTTATGCTTAACTATTTATTCTTCATGACATCTTGGGGATTATAGTTGAATTATTATTGTAAGTAATAAGTTAAACTGTTTACTATTCATTATTTGTTATCTTTCCAATATAAAAAAGTACTCTTAAGCGTTTTAAATTTATTCCCAGAATTCATTTTAACAGCTTATAATTTTATTTAACAGCTTTTTAATTTCATTTTCAATGTCAGACTTGAAGGGGGGTCCTCCCCCGGAAAATTTTGAAAATATGACCTCTCGAAACAGCGTTTTTATGCTGTTATAATAAACTATGTCATTTAATCAGTAGTTATGGGAAATGTTTTCGACATGGGATTTTTTACTCCAGCTTCATCGGTTACATCTCTAGCTGTGTCCAATGTAGAATGAAATCCATGAAAACGTTATTCATCTATCCCCTTGATGAATGTTTATTTGTGTTTTGCTGTGTGTGTGCAGTTTTGAGAATGCGAAGAATGTCACAAAAAATTACTCTCTGTTCAATGGAACTTGAATCAAATACAATTTAATTGTTTTGATAAGAGGGCAAGCTTTAAGTTCAAAAACAGATTAATAAAGAGGAACGTAATGTTAATACTTAACGTGAAATGGGCCTACCTGAGTTAGCTTCTCGATCAACAGCTGATGTATTTTATGAAATATTTTACTCTTTTATAAAAAGTTATGCAAAAGCATTTCATAAAAAGTTATTTGTTTTACATTATTTTGTGCGCGCACTCGTCAGTGTGACTTGTCTGCCCTGTGTCTCCCAATTATAAGAGCTTACTACCGGAACCGGGTGTTAAATCATTTAATTTTATAGGGCACACCCCGTGGGTTATCTTAAACATAAATACAAAAATTATATAATATATTTTATAATTTGGCTGCATATGCTCATCATCTTAAACCCTAAACCTGTGCAGGTAGAAAGAACCAAATATTTACTCTTCTCAGGTGATATGTTTGCATCCAAGGCCGGCTTTACACTGTATTTTTTTAATAGTTAGCATTTTTTTTTAATGAATAAAGTTTGTGCTTGTTTAAGAAATGTTTGAATNGTTGTGTTGCCTATATGTCCCCCAATTATAAGAGCTTATTGCCGGAACCGAGTGTTAACTCATTTAATTTTATATGGCGCGGGGCCCCGCGGGTTATCTTAAACACGCGGGTTATATTTTATAACTTATTTATTTACCTTTGTAATAGCGAGGGCCCCGCGAAAAGTTAGTTAGGTAATAGGCTCTACTTTGAATTTTATAATTCTAATATTTCATGTTTTGTGTTGGTTCGGGGGGCCCCGCGGACAATTTTCAGTATAAACAATAAGTTTTCTATAACGAATAAGTTTTTTTTATTTTCCTATGGCGCGGGCCCTGGGCGGTCGCCCCCCCTTGGATCCGCCCCTGTGTACTGGATATCTAAATTTATAGCAGTAATAAGAAGAAAGAAAATATTTTGTTTAATATAGTATAAAATGAGAGAACTATTATGTCCAGCAATACTCACAAGTTATGCTTTACTCAGTGATAGTAAATTATGTATTATGTTTATTAATTTTTGGAGGAAAGTGTGTTACAAGTTCATTCCTTCAACAAAAACTTCAAGATTCTTTCCCAATTGAATTTTTACCTCATCAAAATACTTTCTTTTGTAACCCATTTTATCCCCAAAAAAAGACTAATTTATTAAAAAAAAAAGACACAGTGCTCTTTTCTGAAATAATTAAAATTCTTCTAATACAGAATTTATGAAATAATTAAAATTCTTTTAATACAGAACTAAGAGGCTAATAGTATTTAAGTAATAAAGCCTTGCTTCTTTTTGAGAGGGCAAATCAAAACAAAAAAAAAATAAAATTCATATTACTTTTACAGATAGAACTTTTCATTAAATATTACTAAAGTTTTGTTTTGAGTTGTTAGCACCTGCTCTTTGATATAGTATAGCAGAGCAAGATGTGCATTATGAATTATCACAGAAGATTCTAAAAGAAGAAATGGTTTTAAAAAAAAAGTTTTAATGTTCTCCCTCCTTTCCATAAAACAAAATGTTAAATGTACACTCATATTTATGAGTTGTTCATAAAAGAAGAAATATTATCTCTATGATATAGTCAAATCTTCAATCAAAATCTGTCTTGGCAATTTTAACCAAGATTTTCTAAATTAAACTATTATTTTATTTTTTAGTCCTAAATCTATCAAATGTAAGACTCACATCTTATAAATTAATCTGTAACAATTATTAACCTCCTGGTGGGCCCATGATCTGTTGCTAGAATTTCAGAGCTTTATTTTAATATTCTCTCATTTACAAAGTATCTCTCGTCTTTATAATAACAATTTAAAATCTCAATAAAAATTAAACAATATTGAACTGTACAACTGGCATCTTTCTGTTAGACCAGCTCAGACCCTTTATATCAATAAATATTTTATGAGGCATACTGGACTAGCAGACCGCCTATGTTTTAGTGAAACAAAAGTTCGTAGAGTGTGGTCGGAGAGACTATGACTATGAAGTAAGTACAGAGCATGAGACATCTGAAGAATACACGGAACACCACCAGTTCTTAGTTCCCACAGTCTAAGTGTGTGATATAGCAGCCTAAGACTGATGTGCCCACCAGAGTGTTCATCAGTTGATAAATAATTAATTAGTTGTATTGGTTAAGTGCATACACTATGCATGTAGGTTAGTTTTGTAAGAATTGAGTATAGTATAATTTACAAAAAAAAAAAAAAAAAATGTGTGGGTAAGTATAAAATTGTTAAAAAATTACATGAATCATTAGAATTGAAAAAAAGAAGATTTTTTTTAATATCATCACCATCACAATTCAATCGTCTCATAAGTAGCTCAAAAGCCTAGGTGGGTCAAAAATATCACAAAATTGAACCTTTTAATTTTTATAGTAGACCAACTACTCATGCTCAGGAATTCAAATTAATTTCTTTATCTGTGCATGATAAATTAAATTGTTAAATTATTTTTTGAGAAGAAAGTCTGATTAAAATTTAATAATGCCATTTGAAAATTAAACATTAGTTCTTCTGCTTACTATGTAAATGATTTAAGTACTGAGATATCAGCAGAATCGACCACTAGGATTGCTCTTGTGTTGATTTGTTGATAGAGGATTCACTCAGGATATCGGTAAGAAAATGATCTTCAGTTTTTTTCAGTGTTTTTAACTATAGATTCTAACTAGCTTCTTCAAAAAGAAATAAATACACCATACAAAGCTCTTTCTGTTTCTCATGATATTTTATCTTTTACTAAACTCAAAACAAAAAAAAAAAATATTATCAATCATTTAATAAATTAAAGACTACTTGTAGACCAATTTGAGTTCTCATGAGAGAAAAAAAGAAATTAAATGAGAAAAGAATTAAAAGAGAAAAATTAGAAAAAGAAAATTAATGAGAGAAAAAGAGAAATGTTTTGAAGCATCCATGGCCGGACTCTTGTTTTAAGCCTGGAATTACAGGGAGAGATGTAAATACCTATGATTATTTTGGACATTGTTTGACACAGGAAAGGGTAGCCTTTCAAAACCACTAATTGGAGAGGGGGGGGGGGATAAACAGGTGTGTGTGTGTGTTCGTTGCCTACCCTTTTAAACAGATCACTATTTTGGCTTTTCCGGGATGAAAGGACATTCCAAATTTGCAGAGTTCCATTGAATTATACCTTTTATAGTGGTGCCTGATAAATACCAATTACAATTTCTGGATTGTTTATTTCACTATGCTATTTTTTAAAAACCCCTTAAGGCTCTACCGCCCTCTGAGGTTAGAAAAAACAGTCAAATTAAAATTTTATTGGTTCTAAGCAAGATATCAAAAATCTAAGTACAGGTTTAATTCCCAATCTTAATTCTACTTAATTTGAGCCCTATTTCTACTTCCTATGATGAATAGTACAGGCTCCATTTCTATACAATGATAAATCTCGTATTGAAATAGTTGTATTTATTGTAGTAGGGAGATGAAATAGGGCTCAAATTGTGCGAATTAAAATTTGGAAGGAAGCCTGTACTTAGATTTTTGATATGTTGCTTACGAATAAAATTTTAAGTTTACTGTTTTTTCTAGCCTCAAAGGGCGGTACAGCCTTAAACATAGTAGTTAAGTACCCTATATTTAGAACAGACCAACATGTGTTAAATCCGGAAATCGAATGAGACATTTTGTTGTTTCAGGAAAGTGCATTTTCCCTCTCATGACTCAATAAACTCCAGTTTAATAAAATAATATTGTATAATTATAGATAATAGAATAACAATATGTTTAATTAATTTAACAAAAAATGTTCCTGGTGGAGGAAGATATCTGAAGTAGTGTTTATTCTATGTGTATGCATTAATTAAAATAATATAAAGGCACAACAGAGCGAAGAGGGGTTAGGCCTGCCAAAGGGCTTATGCAACTATAATATGTGTAATGGAGAACATGGGATTGTCATGTTGCTCTATCAGCTGTATAAACCGTTCACTTATACGCCACTTCACTTAAGATACTACCCACTTATATATGCAATGCTGGGTTGACACTGAGTGTTGGTTGTGCTCTTTGCTGGAGTCAGGAATGGAACCCTTAAATTTGAGAAATACATATATGTGTACATTATAGTTGAAGCGAGCTTCTTACATTCAACTAAATATGCTTCTTGTCTGTCTGTTTGTGTGTAACGATTGCGTGTACGACGATAACTTGAGTAAAAGTTGAACCGTTTTGTTGAAATCTAGTATTTGTGTTTCTTGCACTAATAATCAAGCTAAGTTCTTTAGGCGCTCAACACACAACGCTCGCATAAACGTGAGCAACAAAATTAAGATAGGAAATTCAGGATGGGAAAAGATTATGTCATCATCTACTCGATGAGACAAACATTTTTGGCAAATAACATTTTTTAGTAAAACCAACAGCGACACCATTATGAAGTGATAAAGATCGTTTAAATATTAAAGCGGACCTAAACATGAAATATTGAGAAAACAATGTTTTTACAAATATTTTAGGTTCTAACTCAACGATTTTAGTAAAACTTAATATTCATCAACTAAAGCACAATTGAATCAGGCATGTAAAATTTCTACCAGAGTAATAGATTTATAATAGTTTAAAAGCTCACTGCAGGTGGTTAAGATTCTTATAGGGGTGTAGTAATAAGGTGAGCTTTGTACCAACTACTCCCCCTCTACCATCTTCCACTCATCTTCAACTATGACATTCATCATGATTAATAAATTCCTTAATACTCAGAATTTTATTGCAATATGCTCGCTTCAATGATAGAGCCACGCGATGCCTAGATTAGATTTAATCATAGACTGTGATACAAGACTATATTTCAGGTTTTGTAGTCATACTTAGATACTTTTTAATTTGAGTGAATATTTTGATAAATATATACATATGTATTAAAATATACATATTTTCTCCTTCATTAATTCCACATTTCTCTTAGATAGGGGGGGGGGATTTTTTATTTCAGGTTAATGAGGTCATTAATGTGTTCATATCATATGAGATATTTTCGTCCAATTTTTTAAGAATTAGTTGACATAAAATGTAGTGTCTTTCATTAGTTGCACCTCTACCCATGGGTAGCCCATACCTATGAGGGGGGGGGCTGGCCTCCCTCCTAGATCTCAGAGAAAGAGGAAAAATATATATTACCGTAGTCAAGTCAGGTGTTTTGCTTTCAAGAACCCCCCCCCCCCCCTTCCGTAGTGGTGGCCCCCCTGGAAAAATTCATATGGGCGCTAATGCTCTGTCCAGAGATAACGGATATACGGCTCTACCTTTTCTTGGCAAAGTTTTAGAGAAGGAGAGGGGCTTTAATTATATGTTACAGGTCTTTAAGGTTATAAATGTGTACATTTGATATGTTTTAGGATTTTTTTTTTATTTTTTATAAATTTAGTCATATTCGTAAAGATTGTTTTATTTTTATTAATTACACCTTCCTGACCTTTCAATGTAAATTGTTTAAATAAGGTAGGAGGGGGGCTGTTAATATTATAATTTATGTTTTAAAGATATGTTTTTTAATCAGGTTAATGCTAAATGAATTATTAATTAATAGTGTTTTAAAATATATGTAATTTCTTATTGCAATTCTCCGTAATTGATTCTAACGAGTTTTATCTAGGGAGCAAGTTAACTGGAAAAGGGGTGCCGCTTGTGCGAGGGACTTTGGAATTTGTGGGGTTCCAGGAGGTGGAGTCAGGTGGCTGTTTTCGTAACTAAAGAGCGAGGCCGGCGACTGTGCTGCACTCTACAGTGAGTTCCAACCGCCAATCGATATACGCAGTGCTGGTCAAGCGATTGCCAGGCTCGTTCAAGACCTCCGATTAAAAACTATACTTCATAGTAAACTTTAAAACTGATAAAGTTTGAAACCTTGTTCTGTTTTGTGAAACGGTATCGATGTGTTAAGACTGTGCTGTGATTAGACGCGGGTGTCGGGTTTAATATTTTGTTCCGATAGAGTTTCATGTACGAATTGCCATGATCTACCTGTGCTTTGCTTTATTGGCTGCCTTCCTCCTAAAGCCATCATACACCCTACAAACTACTTCTCAACCTTTCTCCGATGAAGGTAATCATTTGTCTTATATTCTCTTATCACTAATATACACATTGAATATTCTAAATCCAGTTTAAAACATGAAAAAACCCGTTTTACGAAGAGAAACCTTCACGAAGTCCCTTCTGACTTGATGAAGTTAAATAGACTTAGAACAAGGTCTAAAGTATCTAAGGTTCCATTTTGTCTCCTGTTCACCTTGTTGACTTATTTATTATCAAATTAACTGTCCTAAATACACTATTAGATGTGATTAAACATTAAGTTTCGTCTTAAACATGAGTAAAACCTTACAAAATCTTGTCAACCCGAAAAAAAGTATCAAATTAAGTCAAGCATGTTATCGTCCGAAGTATCATCATATAAGCAAATCTTTCACTACATTCTAAAGAATTTAAAGTTAAAATATAAAATATTTAAATTGTAAACAATGAATTACTAACACATACATGATACATTCGTTATTTTATCAAATATGATAACACTTCTATGTAAATGAACCGTTATACCTGATGCTGATAGCTTATCAATCTTCAATAATTTTTTTGATTATAAATCCTTAAGTGATAATTGAAACCGGTTAAAATAAGTTAAAACTTTTATAAACATTTCGTGTTTTTTTTCTAATCGTAAACATGTTTTTAACGAAAGAAACTTCACCTTATGGCGTTATTATCTAATGTTAGCTTTTTTTAAAGGGCTTACTGATGTACTTCAACAAATAATAAACTAAGTTGCTTAATTATTACCGACAATAACTTCAAAATTTTCCCTACTTATAACTTAAAGTGATAGAACCTTTTCGTTAAAGTGAGAGAGAAGGAAAAAGGTTATTTTTTTCTCCCTTATACATTGATTTTCTTGCTCTCATTTTTCATCCCTTCCTATGTTGATAAGGTCAGATAATGTCTCGCATGCAAGAGAGATAATAATATGTACTTTTAATAACAGGGCATTGAAAATCGTTTTTAAAAAATAATGACTTATTAAGATGTAAGCATGTTAAACAGCTTTGAGAGATGAATTTTCGATTTAAGGGATGTTTTTAAACATTTTTTTTTTCTCTTTCTTTTATAGATTTCCCTTATCAGCTTTCCTTCTTTGTTCTTATCAATATTTAATAAAGTATCGAGTATTATTATAGCTAATGTAGTTAAGTTTTATACGGTTGTGAAGAATACTTCAGTTTTCATATCAAAAATTTACGTAGTCATGATATGTTTATAGAAAATGTTAAAAAAATGTTAAAGGATTTTATTTTCTCTATTCTGATACTGGTGATTACAATGATTGTTATTGAGTCAATTGTATTGTTATGTCATAACTTTATTTAAAAGGTGCTAGCATAAATCTTAATTATGAGATATATTTTTTCCTTTTGCCGAATAAAGATAATTCAAGAGTTATTATAATGTTCGTAAGGCAAATACTGCAAAAATTATTGTAGAGTTATTAGTTGTAAGAATATTCATATTATTTATATGAATGTCTGAGGATTTTTACTTTTATGTATCAGTATTGGAATATTACTTAAAAATATGTTTATAATAGACTAGAAAAATGATACTGAATTGATTAATGGGATCCAGAATGACAATCTTAGAGGTGCGTACTTATATAGAGAATCACCTAATGTATCATAGTTGTATATTAAAATTCTGTGCATGGTATATCTGTAATGGTTTTATCTGAATTGAATATTCAATGCTGTCCTTACCTTGGTTAGTAATCACACAGATTTCTAGACTCTGTCATGATGACAGAAAAAAAAATCCTTTCCCATTGGAATTGTGCCTGATATTGTGTGTGAGTGGATAAATAACCAAGGTAAAGTAATCTCCCCTATACTATCGTAGTTAAAAGCTATCTATATACATGGTGAAAACTGTTATTACATCTATTCTTGTCAAATACACCTGGGAGTGTTAAGTGTACAATGCTAATTGCAAAATAAGAGGCTTCATAATTACAGGGTTTGTAGAGATATTTACATGCTACATGAATAATTTAAATGAAGAAACTTATGCTAATAGTTTAGTACCATTGAATATAAAGTTTTAATAAACAGTAAAACCTCCATTAAACCACTCATGAGTATGTTTGATATGGGAGCACTACTCATGAGTTATCTAGTCACCTTAGGCAGTCAGCCACCTTACTAAAATTTGAAAATTAAGAAGTTTTCCATAGCCACCATAGGAAAGTGGTCAATTTGAACCAGTTGATTATCTGGTTTGATTCTATATACATTTATAATCAAGTTACAATTTGTGGTTAAAATAAAGGAAGTAAAGACAAAAAGACATTAAATGGAACTCAAAAGAACTAAACTGATGTTTATTTGATCAGTTTAATGCACTAGTTGGTCACCAGTGAACTGATAACTGATCAAGCTTTAGCTATTAAGTGTCTTTTTTACAATAAATTGATCAATTTTACTTATTGAATTTTTATTTATTATGATATGGTTCCACAAGATCTTGTTAAAAACAATTCATTTGTTAGAAATATTTAGACTTATAAGACAGATTGCCATATAAGGGTTTAAAGACAGTAATCATTGCAGAAATTTACCTCGATTTTAGTATAAATCAAGAATATTGAGTGATAATTCGATTTGACGAAATTGCATAATACTTTGATAAAAATACTGATTACTATTGGAATCTGATTACCGGGGGTAAGCATTAAAAATAATCTTCAATTAATAGCATTATAAATGTTATAAAGTATTTGAAAAAAAATAAATAATTAATATAAAAATACCATTTTTGAAAACTGGTCTTATTTTCAACTTTTTTTTTTTTTTTTTTTTTTGTATTCTTCACATAAATTGTTACCATGTGCAAAATTTGGGGAAGGATTGAAATAAGGGAAGTGGTTCAAAATCTTGGGTGTTACGGAAACGTGCGAAGAAACTTACAAAGCAAAGTAAAAATATTTAAAGATTTCGTGTAAATAACGTATAGAAAAAGTATAACTCTAATAATCTAATGTAATTGTAAATTCAAAAGTGGATTAGAATAATATGTAATAACTTTTGTTGGATTATATCCAATTTTTATTTTATATTTAAATATATGTATATAAGATTAGTTATTTCATTCAAATTAATAAAATAGGATCAAAGTAGGAGTATAATTAATAATTAATTGTGATGTCTGATCGCAATAGGATAACAAATGGGCGCAAAAGGTTGAAACTTATATGGGAAAACCAATCGGCTTATTATGAGCTGCCATTCAAATGTTTATTAAAATCGGACGAGTAGTTTTTAAGATATGTTGGTTCGCAAAAATTTAACAGCACGCAGACAAGCAGTTGGTTCTCTCTGAAACGAATTTCTGTCTTGGAATGTTTGAAATCGGGAACTTAAAAAAAAAGTTCGTTCTTCAAAATGATCACCATTGCTTCCTTTACCTTCGTTAAGCTCGGAAGCAGAATCACAAATATTATTGACTTTTTCTCTCTACCTACTTAAGAATTATGTTAGGTTTTCTTTGAGTGTTATTGGGAGATAGACATTGATTCAATATTTTACTTTTTTGAAGTGAAACTTCTTTGTTGAATTTTTTCGTATAGTGACATCGTGTAACGAAGTTTGCGATTCGATACTCGTCCAAGTAACATTTTTACAGATCAAGTGTATTTTATCTATTTAAAGACCAGAAAATCAAAACAAACATTTATTTTTATTGGAATTGATGTGGTTGCCTTAGAGTAACAATATTTTTTTTTGTTCAATTAAATTTCCCATAACCATTTCTTAATCCTGAAATAATAAATTCGCCAAAAACTGAAAGAGAGAAATGTATTCTAGAACTTAAGTTTCACTTCTAATGCGTGAGAGCCTCACTCATATTTTTTTTTTTATTGTTAATTTAGAAATAAAGAGGAAGAGAGATAATTAAATTTATGTGGTTCAAACTGTGGTACTCCAAACTCCTTTTGAAGTTTGGAGTACCACTTAAGATGTGGATGTGGATTAGGCTCGAAAGATTATTAAAAAAAAAAAATGTTTTTTTATCATTATTTATAATGATAAAAGTTAATTAATTTTATGTTTATTTTTTAAAATTAATTTTAGATACTACCTTATTGTATTTTCCTATATTAGTACTATTTATTTCACGGAACCAAGTTCATAATCCTTTCAAAGTTATTATAATTAGAGTGTTAAAGGGCTGAATTTATATTCAATTTGCTTTCTTAGGATTGAAAATCTCCTTAAAAATATACATTTCTTGAAATTACTTTATAATTATTCTCCGATTTATTGATTAAAATTAAGGAAAGGTGAAATAATTCAGGCTTAAAGAACCCTGTACATAAATTGAATACGGTTAAATAATGATTGGGTCTGAACCTTTTTAATTCGAGGAGAAATTTACGGCTTAATAATAAATATTAATTGTTTGCATGAGTTCAATATGTGTTCGAGGCGGTAAGGTAAAACAATAACATTGAGTCTCAAACCATACTAATTAAGTTTTGCTTCGGCTGGGTTAATATTTTGATATAATTATCTTTAAATATCATTAGAACGACGTTTAATTATTTTACAACGTTTTTTTTCCTATTTAAGGGGAGAATAGTTGATAAGAGTTGATTGAATAGAATGGCATATATAGTAGAGAAAAGTAGTATAGTTGTACAATTAGTGTATTCATTCTTGAAGAATACATTTATACGGATGCGTTTTTCCCAAACTTTGTTATTAATTTAAAACTTTAATTTTAACTGATCCTCAATATCCACAAAGTTAAAGCAGGTAAAATTCCGATTTTGACAAATGTTCTTTTACCTGGGTCGCGTTTTTAACACTCAAGTGTGAAACGGTGTAAACTTGCCATAAATAAATATATGATTTATCATCTAACCTCCCTAACATGGTTATTATTTTGAAAAGTAGGTATATTCTGCTTTTAAGTGTGCAACCCCTTTACTAAATAATAAGTTTTATTCATCTTTAATAAACTTTTGTACCTGCAGATTAGTTTTAAAAAGTAATGCTTAATACTTCTTAATCACCGCTTCTATGAGTATTGAACGTTTTTATTTTTCTTTAAGGTTAGACGTTTTTCTTTCTGGTGAACCGCACCCATTTTTTTCTAGTTAGGAGCCTTATCTTTTACCCTTCTTTTTATATTTTACTTCCTGTATTCTTTCTCATATAACAAACTTTTACCTTAGTTCATCTTGAGTTCTTAAGTATAAAGGGCATGCTTAGACCCTTTCAGAAAATATAAGCAGGTATCTACCCTTTCCTCTCTTGTCCACTTCTTCAACAGGTACCTGTAATTAAGCAGGTACTGCTCTACTTTTTCTTTACAATGAAGATGTTTCTTAAGGTTTTTATACCGCTTGAAAACTTTTAGGTTCTTATATTTTTTTTAGCAGTAAACCTTCAGAACGTGCCGCCCGGAACCAAAATCGTGGCCCCTCAAATTCGTCCTGGTTATTATCTTTAGTCGTTTACTCATGAATAAAATTAATATTTTTATTTTTAAAAAAAAGTGGAAATTGATTTTGCTAACAAAATAAAAGCGTTTTTTTTCTGATGGTAATGACCTCTCTCTAATGGCGAAATTACCTTTTTAAGTCTAGACTCTACATCCTTAAAGCCTCCAAGTCTTAAACCATTTTTTAGCGCAAGTCCCAAGCAATCTACAATCTACATTATCACTTAATAAATTAAGTGTTACTGTATAATATTTACAAACACTGAAAAAATAATAATTTACTAATTAATTTAGTCACCGATCTAAAAAGCAAAGAAGATGCATCTTAAGTATTTAAAAATTACTTCGAGAGACCTCGATCATCCTCTATCGATTTTCGATCATGCCATAAAAAATGGAGGTGAGCGTACGTTGATATAACAGATAGCTCTTGATTCGCTGTCCAGCACAAATTGACTTTATAATGAGCTGTCGTTATAAAGTTAAGTAATCGTATTCTTGGTACGCTTTTGAATTACTTGAAGTTTAATATAAAATGTTTTCTATCTTCCGACTTATTAGTGGTGTATAACACAGAAAGTTATAAATAAAATAAGAAAGGAGCTTTATTATCTTTTTAAATGCTTGGTTTTCATCAATGTCTCAGGAATGACTCTTATTGAGTTTATTCTTGGTCCGTTTCTCGGTTATTTTACCCTCAACTCACATACGGGCTTTCTCCCCCTTTACCGCTTCTAAAGGTAATAAGTTGTTAAAGCCTTATAAACAGAAGGCTATGTTTTATTTATTTCTTCCAAAGCGGCAGACCCGTAGACTAGAAGGTGACGTGGACTCCCACACTCGACCTAAATATTTATCCCCCTTTTCAACATTACCTCCTTCCATCCCAGTTCCAGGTAACGGTTTTGGTTCGAAACTTAAGCTTTTTTGTATCCTGATTAGAACTGGTTACGACACTAAATTTAAATAAAGATTGCTTTATACGGTTGAATGTACAACCAAGTTTTTTTCAAATTTAAAAATATTCATTTGGTCTTGTGGATTGTACTTAAATGTTGGATATACTTGTTCATTTATCTACCGTTCATAATATGCAGTTCACACACCGTATTACGGCCGGGCCACATATATCATCCGCGCCGTGTGTTGGTTAACACACGATGAGCAATAAACCTAAGGAAATGTAAGACATAGTCCTTACTTGTCCCCTCCAACACTATGATTAGTTTAGTTTACTTCATCTACATCTTCATCATTGTTCTCCTTAAAACTATTCTTTCATTTAAATTCCTTAGGACTTTTTAATTATTAATTTCATTTAAATTATTAACACTGTATTTATTTTGTTTAAAAAAATATTTAACTCTTCGTTGAAATGGAGGTAGAAGCATTGATTGAAATAAATACGAAATTGTTGATTTTTTCACCAATTAATAAGTTCTTCCTCTAGTAATGCAATTCATACCATCCCTAATTTACTATTTGTTAAACTTATTAATATTTTGTGTCCATGAAACAGCAGCGGTGAATATAAAAAATATACTTAGTTAAGATAGAATGCATGCCAGTCATACGGTGCTGGCGCGGTGCGGATTTTTTGACTTTTCTTAATTGATCTTTTCTGATGATTTGTTTGAGTACTTGCATGACCATTTTTAAGCTAAGTGCCAATTTATATAACTGCAACCTCTGCTGTGTTCCAAGGTAAATTGGTAAACTATACTACTTATTTTAGAAGGCTGCATATTGATCGGGTGAGAAATTTGTTTAGATACTTATGTTAGCACCATTTTAGCTTATTTGTCGTAGAAATTTGTTTTAAGGCCCCCATCAAACATTTTGCGCATAATGTTTGCGCAAACCTGATGTCGGGCAAATTTAGGCCATACTCGTCAAACATCATGTTTGCGCAAACATCAAACAGCTTATAGGGGCCTTTACCCTCGTTTATTAGTTTATTTTATTTTTTTTATTTTTTTTACAGTTTTTAAGGTTAAGTTTAAATAAATATAGTTTAAAAATTAACCTTTTATATCTTTAAAAGCTTTTTTCTAGAGTGGTTAGGACAAAATAACGAAAATCCAACTCAAATATCAAATCTTCTTTGGCATTTTCACGCTTAAAAGGTAAAAAAGGGAGCTTGGTACTAACTCGAATCATTCTGACATTTCTAAATAAAAGAGGTGTAGTTCAATAACCAAACAACGTTTGGTTACAATGTATTGTAACCAAACGATAAATTGTTACAATAAATTGTTAAAAATACAATTATTTTGTGTGAAGACGTTGTTTGGTTATTGAACTACACCTCTTCTATGATGAGTCGCTATCACACACTGGAGAAAAACACAGTCGATGATTTCTAAATAAGTTGGCCATGAGAATTAAATCGATTTTTATAATATCAAAACTGATTTATTTCGTTGTCGGTTGATAGAAATCATAATTTTCTTGTTATCTATTATACGTCGATTTGTTTATATTGTAAGATAACAGCACTTAAAGTTAAGAGGTTATACGTCGATTTGTTTATATTGTAAGATACACTTAAAGTTAAGAGGTTATGTAATTTTAAGGCAGATAAGAACTTCTTTTTTTAAGATAAAATTAATATACTTAATCAATGGTGATTTATTAATTTGCTTTAATTTGTTTGTTTTGGCTTATTGCCTGAAGTTTTTTTTTATCTTAGGGTTTTTGTTGTTACAAAAAACAGCTGTTTTGGTACACCTGTTCCTTTTCACTTGTTTTTATTTTTCTTCGCCGCTGCTAGTTTTTGTATGGTTATTTCTTCACCTTTTAAGTGAATCTTTTATATCGTCTTTTTAAAATCGTTTTATGTTAAACGATTTGTTTGGTGATTCTTTTTCGTATTTTTGATTAACTATATGAAAGTGTGTGAGTCAATCAGTGATGGTGAGTATTATTCGATTCAATTGTTGAAGTTCAAGTATCCCGCCTTTTTAAGAACTACTTTTGCCGTACAATAACTCTTTTTGGTGATTAATATAAGGTATTTATTTATACATAATATAATACAATAATAAATTTGTTTTTTGCCTCTCACTATCCTTAATTGCTATTTATAACTATAACTAATTATTAGTGATTTGTATTTATGAAGTGATATACTTTATCAAATGCTACTGGTTTAATAATCATATGAGCTTATATATTTGAACTAAATATATCGTAAGATATTTTATGATATTTTAATATTAAGACGTTGATATAGCTAGATTCGAGCTGTATCAATTGTGGAAAAGTATATTTATAACGGCACATGCGCTTACAATAAATATACTATTAGAGATTTTTATTTTTTAAATTAAATCACAGACAAACAAACAAAAAATGTAATACAGCTTTGCTTTTATTGCTAACTGTAAAATCTCTTTTCGGAGGAATCAACCGAGAGATCTGATTTTACTTTAATTCGTAGAAAAATCATTTAAAATTTTATTGTAGAGAATGTTTTATTCTTATAATCCTAATATCTTAGGATTTATATTGGAATATTTTGAACCTTTTATGACCCAGACTTGCTTGTTATCTTTTTCTTAAAGAAATAGAGTTTTATTATTATTTGATAATGGAGATATGACCATGTTAACTTTTTATGATACCTACCTTTTTAAGATCTTGTTATTTTACCCATCATGAGGTTAGAAATATTTTCATTACTTATCTATATTCTTTTATAGATGTCCTTTACTCGGGGATTTTTTTTCCCCAACTTCTCCGAAGGTATTATATATGATAGTACCTATTGTTTTCACCCAATAAATCCGAAACCGAGGATTTCACCCGATAAATCCGATGTCAAAGGAAATATCCGTTTTGGGTGTTTTTAAGACGATTTAAGTGGTTTTTAGCTGGATGTCAGTCTGTCTATCTGTGTGTCTGTCTGTATCACTCTTAACTCCCACAGTTTATAAGCTGGAGAGTTGAAACTTTGTATAAAAATCAATCCTTACACGTAGTTGTGATGCCCGGAAAATCAACGTTTTCCGCCATCTTGAACCCAGTTGCTGAGTTAGCAAAAATTAAAAAAAAAAAATCGTAAAAAAATAAGAAGCAGATAAAGAAAAGTTGTGATCGAGTTGAAATAAATTTGGCACGAATGTACCTCTCAAACAAACCCACTAAATTTCATTCTGATGTTGGCCGCCATTTTGAAGTTTTTTGAATTTTGAAACTTTGGCGGTTATGAATAATGTATAATTATTTTTTGAAAAATTAATGAGCAGGAGTCTACTTTAGTAGCCTCCTATGCGAGAAAAAGTTCTGAGGTACCATATACCCGATATTTTTATTTTATTTTTTTTTTTTTCTTCTTTTTAGTAATCCTCCAGGCTTGTATGATTTCACATATTTTTTGGACTTTACGGGTTGGACAATCATAAAAGAGATTTTTAGGATATCCAGTATTTGCCGTTTGTTAATAAATTGAATTTTTTATAAAACATTTGAACATCCAATGCAAATATATGATCTTTGAGGAAATAAGCTTCTAGGAATTCTATGTAATCTTGAAAAGGAAATATTTTAATCAAATAAGCTTATTAAATGTTTTTTTTTCTTAGAATTTAGAATGAAATCCTTTACAAATAAGGACTACATATGTGGAGTTCAACTAATGTAACATTAATATCAGTCGAAAATAAAATTAAATGTTTTGGATTTACAGACATTTTTAGATACATTTATTTCCTTTTCTTCTTAAAGGTATAATATAGGAATTTATTCCTCGTTCCTCATTCCTATTCTTTTCTTTATATCTCTTCTATCCTTATATTCTTTTTATAAATAGGAATTATCGAATGTATTTATGTAGTGTAATACTATATCAAAAGCTACGGTTTTAATAACGATATAAGCTTATTTATTTGAAATTACATAATATATATTTTATAATATTATAACTTGCTGACTAAGATATTATTATAACTTGCTGACGAAGATATTATTATAACTTGCTGACGAAGATATTATTATAACTCGCTGACTATGAGATTATTAAAGACTGGTTTGAACCCTTATGGAGCTAGGAAGGAGGCATTATTTAAAAAAACCTTCTCACAACGTACTAGTGGATTTAAATCTGCAATATTTTATTTTGTAACCTCTAAAGTTCCTTAAATAAGGCAGTTACATGTATCAGGTAAGAACTATTCCGCAATATTGTGTAAAAGCAAGAAGAATGTCGATTTTAACTATACATATATATTTTTTTAATAAAATATATATATTGAATATTAACAAATGAATTTTTGTAGGGAACAAACTCTACATAAAAGGTTCTAGTTAAAGCTGATTTATTTATCTTTGTTTGTTACCTTTAGGTTTTTTTGTCGTATTATTTGAATTTATATAGAATTCTCTTTTACCGCATGACAATATTTATTGGAAAGGGAGTTACCTTTTACCTGGAACTCAATTAGTTCCTCTGACAATTTCTGTTTCCTCTTTTTTGAACGTATCATCTG
The DNA here is from genome assembly GCA_001010745.2 of Gerris buenoi. Lineage (NCBI taxonomy): Eukaryota > Metazoa > Arthropoda > Insecta > Hemiptera > Gerridae > Gerris > Gerris buenoi. The sequence goes on along the minus strand of KZ651691.1, from coordinate 200,089 downwards.
AGTAAAGTACCTATTATTTTCTTATTGGTAGCTCTCTAGATTTCTATATTGTTGAAGTCATTGAGATTCCTTGAAAAGAATGAGGAAATTTCGCATTCGTTTTATTTTTCCCATGATCATCTAAGCTTTTAATAAATGTTAAAGTATTTTGTTACCATTAAAACCGAAAACTACCTTTCATGCCTCTTTACTTTTTTCGTACATCTCTTTTTGTGTATGGAGTAAATATGTAGCTCATAATTTATTAATGCGAAAATATTATAATTTTTATAGCATATTTGACTTATATTTACTTTTTTGATCAATTGGGAAGTTTTTTAAAATGGTTTTTGTTCCATTTTCGGGTTTGATCCAGATTCTTCAGTCTTTCTCTATGTCTGTATACTCTTTTCAACCAATTTAAATGTTTTATTACATCTTAAATAATTTATATCAAAAAATACATTGCTAATTATCCTTTTTTGACTTTTGTGCATAATAATTAGTTATATGCACCGAGTATACAGACTAAATAAGTAGCTATAGAGGGAAAGCAGATGCACCATTTTCAGAATTATCCCCTCCACTAGAATACAAGTATTGAAACCTTCTTTCTGGTTGCCAAAGTTGTCAGTTTTCAAATTATAATATAAACACATTTTAAATACCTATCTCCTGTCATAATACTACCTTTTTACCCTGAAAGTAGAAGAAAAGTCTTGTATTTTATAGCTTGTTTGTATTCTAGGGGAGGAGGAAGCTGGTGCCACTCCCCACTTCCTCCGGCCTATATCATGACACCTCTATTTAGCCTCTATACTCGGTGGTAGTAGTAGTAGTAGTAGTAGTCTAGTACTTCCTACTAGAACGGGTAGGACGAACCACTTGTTCGAACCTTGCAACTAGGCCCTCACTCAGGCCCTTTTTACGCCCCGTGGTGGAGAGTTCCAGTTACTTCACACATCATACATTTATACATAGTACCGCCGAAGCGAGTATGGTGTGGTCATTAGTAAGCTATATAAGCGAGCGTCAAAGCGTGGGGGAAGAGTCCTCCTATAGAGTGTCCCTCGCCCTGCTCCGTCCTCGAACCATAGATACCAATTACATCATCATGACACGGATCGGACCCACATCAAAGAGTGGGGGAAGAGTCCCCATAAAGGGTGTCCCTCGCCCTGCACCGTCCGCGATTCATTGATGCAATTCAGAGTATCATGGCAGGGGATCGAACCCACGACCTCGAGTTGCCTCGACTCAGTGATAGCTGCGCGGTGTTTTTAGCACCTCAGCCATCCTGGCTCCCTATACTCGGTGGTTATTAGCTTTACGTGATATATTAGGTATTCGAAGCCCTTCATTTCTGGAATGTACGGACTTACGAAAAGGTTTTAACTACGTCGCCCTTTTTACGACCTTGTTGTCGTCATGGAAACTTCTTGTTTAGTTTGAACATTGTTCTCCTTTGATTTTCCGTTTGAAAACTTAGTAGTGCGATAAGGGAAACAGAACAAAGGAAATAGGCTTCCCTTCAACCAACCCTTTATTTCTTAGCTTTTCCGTAACAAATCTACTCCGTTGTTTAAAACTTTATACAACTTATTGATGTTTTTGAACTCTGAATTGGATATTATTTATGAATTACTTCTGAAGATAGTAAGCTAATATTTATAGTAAAGTTTTGTTCCTGAGTTTTCACAACTAAGCATTTGAAATAGGTATATTTCTCTAGAATTTAATACACTACAGTCTGTCCCAAATGAGAGTTAGTGCGTTGACAGCGCGGGAAAAACTGGCGAATAGGGTGGGGAGCCAATGAGAGCTCAAGATTTTCCCTCTGGATAACCATATAAGAAGGTAAATGTAGTGGATTTTTTTTCCCCTCAGAGGTTGGCCAATCTGTGTGTCACTCTATTTCCCGCGCTGTCAACGCACTAACTCTCGTTTAGGACAGACTATTGTTATTGCCTGAGGAATATTATCTCTCTCAGTAATAAGCAGTAAAGTTTGCTTTAGACATTATAAAATTTCAAGCAAAATCAATTTGGGGCCGTGGTAGATCATTTCTATTATTCTTGCTTTGAAAATTGGAATTTTCAAGTTCAATTCCTGACCACTTCAAGTGGCCCATGCTTAGTGTTCACCCAACATTGCCATATAAATGGGAAGCTACCTAAGTGAAGTGATATTCATCAAGTCACGAATGCCAATATGGTTATCAAGTTGCAGCAATTATACGGTTTATACTGCTGATGGCTCGACAAGTCATCCTAGTGTCATTCATTACTTTAAAATATAAGCCCTTTAGCAAGGCTAAGCTCTCCAAGGGCTGTTATCCATAGAAGCAATAATCAATGTTACAGAGCTTCCTACTAAACATGGCAATTGTGTAGGTAATATCAATACCTTTTTAGAGGTGCTTCGGCCATTTCAAGCTTCACAAAAAACATTACTATATTGTAAAATTTAAAAAATAAATTGTTATCATTAGAAATTTAAAGAAAACACGTTTAAATAAATGCAAATCATTAAATAATACGGTAACAAAAGACTGTTTGGTAACTTCCTTGAATATAAGTACATAATGATAAAAGGGAAGCGAGTATTTGTCAAATTCAATGTCAAAAGTCTTTAGAATATGCAATAAAAACGTTTTGTGAGTGTGCTTTAGAGCGGTAAAAATTATAATCACATTTTTAAAAATGAATGTAGATATATTACAGTCTATAAGATTAGAGTTGGCGCAATCAAGAGGCGGGAAAATTTTGAGGGACACGGTTTTATTGGTCCCCCATGTTGAATGCAACTTCAGAAAAAAAAAATGCTCTACTCTACCCCTGTTCCACAAAAAAAATATAACATGGCAACACCGATTTTCCCTTTTTATAACCCCAAAACTACCTCCACATTTGTTGTTTCCCCCCTTCAATTGTGCCAACTCTAATCTTATAGACTGTAAAACTCTATAAGGTATAGGATTGGAGAGTGGTAAACGTTTGTTGTAATTAGTAAAGATAGTTGAAGCTACAATAGAATGAAGAAAATTTTCGATGAAAATGCTGCTCAGCGTTTATTTTCGCATTCGGTTATTCATTTTATGAAATATCAAGGACAATAGTGTATCATAATTAGAGATATACTTATTATGTCGAATAATTTATACGTATCGGTTTCGTTCCTATTTGTTTCGTCAGTAAAACAATAATGTCGCTAAAAGGAAGAATAAACTTGATAATAAACTCATTCAATTTACGTGGAGAGACCAGTTTATATATACTACGTTTCCATGATGTTTAAATACAGATTGAATACGGGTAGAATACAGGTTTTGGATTCAAAGTGTCCATGGAAACCTAGGTTCTAAACGGATTAAATACAATCCCGATCCCGATACAATCCACTAAATTCTGGGATCGTATCTAAATCTAGTTGCATGGAAACACCTGAACTCGATCCTGACTTGCAGAGCGTCGGTATGAGCGAACCTAGCGTATTTCTGTAGAAACTGTAGTAAAATCTGATAAAATACCTAATAAAAAGCATGGTTATAACAGGTGAATATTTTTTGAAGCTTGTTTTTATTTTATTTCGTATTGAATACGGATTTAGTACCACTCCTGGAAACTCTTAACTTATTAAATCCCAAATCAGGATTCAATCCTTTTATTTACACATGGAAACGTAGTAATAATTCCTTTAAGATAATCTCCATGGACGCTCCAGTATATAATTAATCTTAAATCTATAACTCTTGACTAGTGTATGGTCGAAGACGGATTTACTAAAATTTATCTATTGTGAGTTATTAGCAATACCAGCAATTCCGAGGTATAGAATTATTAAATAAAATAAGCATGTTAAATCAAACCAATGTTTGAAAATTGAAAAAATACAGTATTAAAATTGCTGTGGCTTTGGCGGATTTTACTGGATTAATTTGATTAATGGATAGCGTTATCTTTGTGTAGTGGGGGAAGAAATTTAATCTAGCGGAGTGGTAATTAATATGTGGTGTGAATTAGCCAGCTAAGCAGAAACTTGTTACAATGCGTCTTCTGTCTTGTTAGCAGTTTGCTTTTGCTTCATTGTTTTGTTTACAATGGCAATGCCTTACGCTCCCGTTTTCTTTATTAACACTACGCGGTAATAAACCTACCTTGCATTATAAAACCTCCTTTTTTTCCCCCTTCCATTCTTTTTAAATTTTATTCTGTATAACTCATGATTAACTCTTAATAAGGTAAAAAAACAACTGAGTACGTTTTATTTGATTTTCCTCTTTTTTGTATTCTGATTTACAGTAAAAACAGATCGAACTTTTTCATTCAGAATAAAAGGTAATAATTTTTTAACGAGGTAAAAAAAAAAAAAAAAAATGGAATTCAATTTTAGCAGTGAATTATGGAAGGATAAATGAAAAAGGTTGAAAGGAAAAGAGTAATGGAATATTGAAGGTAAGAAAATGTTGAAATATATGAATAATGAATGAGGGTTGAAAAACGGGGACAATGGTAATGTAGGATAAAGTGTAAATTATTTCATACTGACAAATTTCCATTCTTCCTTTTCCAAAACGATAAGGTAGTGTGGAATAAGCAATGCATTCTTTATTTTATCATTTACTAAACCTTCTTTTAGTGAATTAAGCAAGTATGCCTCTTTTTTTAAAAAAAGTTAATTTATTTATGAGTCTTTCGTATATTTACTGCTTCTTCAACTTATAATCAAGTAGTATATTTGTCAAAGTTGATTCAAAAAATTTGTTAGTATGTGTGTTTTATATGCGCTTTATTGCGTTCACGATAAATCCAGTTGCAACCACAAAGTAAAGAAATAGCCTCTAATGATACTTTATTTTTAATTTACGAATTAGATTAAAGGGGATGAAGTCCGACGTTTCGCTTCCACTACTGGAAGCATCTTCAGGGGTTTGGTGCATCGTGATGTTTACTTGAAGCAACAACAAGAAATAATCAAGTAATCACGATGCATCACACCCCTGAAGATGCTTCCGGTAGTGGAAGCAAACGTTGGAATTAATCCCCTTCACGAGTCAGATTAAATAATTCAAGTAAGATAATTAAATATTTAAGTTCAAGTTAGATTAAATAAGTTCTACGTTCTTCTTTATTTATTTATTTTTTTTTTTTTTTGGCTTCCGAGCTTACTGAAGTTAACGGTAACTTGTGATCGTTCGAAGAACGAAAATAGAACATTTTGGGTTTCGTTTTTGTATGTCGGTCAATTTTTTCAAACCAACATAATTACTACATTAAACTACTCGTACTATTTTAATGAAAAATTAGGATGGTAGATCATAATTAGCCCATTGTTGTTCCCACATAATTTTCAACCTTCTGCGCTTTTTTTTTCTCTTCCACATACACACCAACATATGTACATTTATTTACATATATGTATATCTTCAATAATACTCACCTGATTTTTATGAAATTTGGGTTTATGGGGGGAATGAAATAAATTTGTCAGTAATAGGTTTTTGAGGCATAAAATGATTAAACGATATAAAAAAGAACGCGAGGAAGCTATGTGCCACACTAATTGACACACTATTTTTTAATGTTTTAGAACAATGATTGGTAAGCTATGATCCTTAGTGTCGAAATGTAAAATCGTGCACAACGGCGTAAAGTGGTTTTTAAATGTGTCTGAATCACCCGCGTATTTCCTATCAACTTCAAATAAAGTTTGAATGTAGTCGATGTCTGCGTTACATATGTGTTGGTTTCGTAATATTTCATTTAATAAATTTATACATTTCTATGAAAATTGCATTAATATTTCCCTTAATATTATACCTTTAAAAACATCTTTTCGCTTATAAATATATTATTCATAATAAATTTTGTTGGAGGACAAAAAAACGAATGCATCCATTTTATTAATTGAATTTTTTCCCCTTCTTGACTACTCCCTTTATGGAATATTTCATTCGAAATACACCAAGTGCGGGTGATAGGTAAATAGAGTCATAACTTAGAGAAGCCGCCAGTATTCCATTCTGTCACACCAATATATATTTATATTTATATATCTTTTTCCCTCCCTTTTTTAGTCCCTGATATATAATATATGCGGGGTGGTTTGCGCAAAAAGGAGGGTTTTTCCTAAAGAGTAGGAGTCGGCACCCCTGTAGCCTGGAAAATTTCCAAAACGTTATGTTCTGTTAAAAACCGTTATTATTAATAACAGGGCTGTAAGAGGGCAAACCCCTTTTTCTCTCCGTTCTCGTCCCTTCGCTCCCACCACCTTTTGTCGATTGTAGATGTTTCTCTTTCTTTCAGCTAAATTGGCATAATGTCATGTTTCAGTTGAAAAATAAATTTTATTTCATTCATTAAATTAAACAAGAGCAATGAGAGTATTTTACTTCGTTTTTAATTATCATCTAAAATTGCAATGTTTTTCATTTTCATAAAATCATGTTCTAAAAATATGAAAATATACATATTAAATTATCATAGATTTAATAAACGAGGGGAAAGTTGCAATTGTGGTGTCATGGAGAGAAAATATTTATTGGAACGAAGTTCTTTATGGCACGTTCTGGAGCCCGGGAGTAAATCCGAATAAAACGACCAAAATCACCGTCACAAAATCACTTTCACGCAAAATCCGTCACGAAATCTGCCAATGACAAATTGTGTACCTTATTGCAGTGTGCAAAAACACGGTATCACTTTGCCTATAATGGATATAGATTAATGTGTCTTTCCATCTAACTGTATTTTAAGTATAATAAATGACATATGTATATAGAGTTCAGTAATTTTGAAGTTATTTTTGTCGTTTTGGAAACTATGAAATATCTCAACTTATATATTTTTTCGAGAGACCTGGTCTATATTTAGTGAATATACGAGTAAATGGACAGTAAAATAAAATTACTTCTAGTCTAATAACAAGCCCTTTTTAATTCAGATATGATGACGTCTAAGTAATTTGTATTTATACTTCAGGTTCATCTTAAATTCTAGTTGGTACACATGATAATTCATTATATATGTCAAAGATATTATTCTAATGTTTGCTATCAAATGTTCTCCTAATTCTGATGTTATTATTCGAATGTATTCATGCATTGGAATCAAGAAGATGATTTATCCTGAAACCGTCATTACATAATATATGACCTGCATCTCAAATTCCTAAACCATTCTGATTATCCATGTATACCTAATTTATGCAGAGAATAGATGAATGCAATTTATGCAGAGTTCATTTTGCTTTGAATCAAATATTATGTTTACATTTCAGATATTTTGGTCTTATAATTAGTTGGTATGATAATTTTTCGGTACTGCTTCTGTTAACATACACAGGGAATGAAATGTAACTGTAAATAGTTCGAATATATAACTGAGTTATAATTTAAGGGTAACTTAAGACATTTTATTACATACTATGAAATAATATTAAAGAACACAAAATACTCCTATACTAATCACTAACCTATTATAGTTTTTGAATTAGGGAATTTTTGACTGATAATATTAGTAGAAAACTGCAGGTGTACTATAAGTTTATACGTGTTATACTATAAGTTTTGTCTCTACTATACTGTTATTACATTAACTAATAGGAATGTTAAAATAATAATAATAATAAATATAATACAGCAATCAAATTGCTAACTAAATTGTGGCACACAAATTCTTCATTCGACATAGTCATAGGCATCATGCCCCACTTACATTCTAAGTTTGTGCTTTAACAGTTAAAATGTTATCATAAATGATTTCGTCTCTATGGTTTTCTCATAATTATTTTATAGGGAATATGGGTTTATAAGGGAAAATAAATGTATTAGGTTCCCCAACATTAGTTCTCGCTGTAACCTGTTAAGTAATAGAATGAGTATTAAATTATATTAGCTATAGTTTGACCAGAACCTTATAACTCAAATATCCTTATAATTTTAATAAACACCCTAATAAATTTTGTCTTTATTTACTTTAAGCTCCTTAAAATCTTATTTGAAGTACCTCACTAGTTTAAATTCTCTGACTATTATTTCGTCCTTTTTAAAGAATATTTTTTTAACAACATTTCCATTTATTTACCGCTATCAACATAGCAAGGACCACTACTATTCGTCATTAAATTCACTAAAAATTATTATCCTCGAAAAAATTCTATCCAACAAACAAAATATAATCCATTTTCATTTTTACCCATTCAAATTTCTAAAAAAAAAAAAAAAAAAAAAAAAAAAAAAAAAAAAAAAAAAAAAAAAAAAAAAA
>KZ651691.1:157076-187824 GCA_001010745.2 Gerris buenoi | reverse complement strand
CTTTTTTTTTTTTTTTTTTTCGTTTCATCTTCTTTCCCTTTTTATATTTTTTTTTGTAATACCTCTTTTGCAAATTGAAAATCCGGTTTCGCTTAAATATTTTTACCCTTTTGATATTCCCTTTTTTAGAAAGGAAACTTTGGTCTTTTGTTGTGGTTTTTTTTTTGTCTTACGCTTTTGATAACCTGTACATGAAAATAATGATCAACTTGAAAATAATTGTTGGACTTTTAGATGTTTTGTGTATGTTTGTCTAAGAATAGAACCTTTTGTTTTATGTTTGATTTTAAAATTATTATCAAACGATTCTCTTTATCTTTATTCTATTTTTTTTCCGAGCTTACCGAAGTTAACGGAAGCTATGTAGTTGTTCCGAAGAATGAAAATATTTTGTATTTCAGATTTCTAAAATTACAAGACAGGAATTCGTAATATCATGGAACATTTTTGGTTCCGTGTCTGTTTGTTGGTTTGCCACAACATTATTTGGGCATTACACGATTAAGAGCACGAAGTCACATTATTGAGACATTCTTAGTTCTTAGCAATGGTCGTTAATGAGGAACATTTCTCACCTCCGTGGAAATCGCACTAGGGTATCTTTTCATGTCTGACCATGACTAAAAGGGTCAATCTCACTTAATTTCATTTATCAAGTCAATCTCACTTTATCAAACACACTTAATCTCCTATTCAGAGAAGTGCTGTACTGTTACCACAAACCTTACCCCCCTGTTTTTGATGGTACTTTATAATCATTATGTATTCATCTTAAAAACTTTTGAAAGTTTTCATACTTAAATTGTTTATTTTATGTTCTCATGTATAATATACCATGTTGTCCAAAAGTGCTAGGCATTTCAATTAAGAACATACCTTGCTTTGTAGTCCTGTATCTTACTAATTGGTTACCTTTCTGCCTTACTGGTAAGGTTATAGCAATCTTTATAAAGGTATCTTACTAATTGGTTACCTTTCTGCCTTACTGGTAAGGTTACTAGTTGCTTCATTTTGGTAAAGAACGCCTTTATCTACACCCATTTGATTAGTCTTGTAGTTCTTTGTTAGTAATCTTTTCAACATCACAATAAGAAATGTGCAGTTAGTCATCCATCAATTCTGTACAGATAAGTTTACTGGTGGCATGTCAAAAATTCAACTAAAAGACTTTTACAGTAAACAATTTGGAAAGTCTGAATTATGTTTTTTTTACAGCCTAGAGATAAACATCAATACATTATTAGATGAAAACAAATTTAAGCATTACTCGAAATATATGATACAAAATATACTTATTAGACGTAAATTAAGTTTCATATTTCTTTTTATAATCTTCTTGCCTTTAAAATTTGAGGTAATTTATTTCTCTTATTTTATGTTCTATATATCAGACGAATAATTGATTGATTTTTCAATTAATTTCTCATCAAAATCAAGTCACTTCCTTAGTCGATTTCTGACTTATTTCATTATCATTTGTTGATGGCAGTTAGTTTATTGATGAGTTGTCAGAATTGGATTGGTTTCCTTCGAAATCCAATCACTCCCTTGAATGATGATTGTTGTGTCTAGTTTCTGTTGACATTAGATTCGAAACTTTCTCGAAATGCTCTTGTTACAAAGTTTATCAATCCTATTACATATTATATTAGAGATTACCTCAAAATGTCCTTGAACCAGCCAGATAATTGGTTTGAAAATTAACATAAGACATTATTATTAAGAAAATCATTTATTCATTTCGACGTTTGCAATCGCAATTTCTTTTGCAGTCTTCCGTTTGCTTTAAATGAATAGTTATTGAATTTAAACGAATAAATTATTTACATTAGTCTGTAACTAATATAACTGTGTCTGTAACTGTGTATGTGTGTTTACATTTGTCTGTGTGTAATAAAATTGTTATGTAGTGGTTAGTTTGCTATTGATTAAAGTCGAGATACGAACAAATCCTCTTTAACTGAAGTACATCGATCCAGGGTCATTCACAGCAGCTATATGTTTAAATTAATATTATTTTAAAATTTCATTCATTTATTTATTTGTTTACTATATTTTATTAATTGTTTATTAATTTTATGTTTTATTAATTTTATTTTATTAATTAATTTTTCATTGGCTAGGCGCACTCTGTTTATCTAACCCTGTGTGCGCCTAGCCATAGAGGTGTTTTTTTGGAATGGAAATTTTTGAAGTTAGAGTCTTATTGCATGACAGTCAGCAATCTTTATAAAGGATTACTAATAGCAATCTTTATAAAGGATTACTAATAGCAATCTTTATAAAGGATCACTAATAGCAATCTTTATAAAGGACCACTAATAGCAATCTTTATAAAGGATCACTAATAGCAATCTTTATAAAGGATCACTAATAGCAATCTTTATGAAGGATTACTAATAATAGTGTACTAATATGTACTTACTAGTTTATGTTACTAATCCTGGGTTACTGTGAAAGCTGATAGGCAATTTGACACAAGAAGGTCTTTTTTTTTAAGGCCATATTGACACAAGAAGGTCTTCCTTTGACCTTACTAATATAAATCGGTTTTCTGTCATGCGAGTTAAGCATGAATAAGCTCAAGCTAGGTGTTTTCATTTAAAATTCTGTCGTAGCTTTAGCGAATGTAACTGTGAGAATTTTCATAATTTTACTGTCACTTCGCGGTAGAAAATGCTAAATATAGATTGGTTAGGATCTCTTTAATATTTGATCATTATCATTAGTCAGGGACCAATTACAATTAAAGTAAGTAGTCTATATTTGAATTGAATAAGTTTAAATTTAAAACGACGTCCATATTGTTTAATTAAAAATATCATATCAGAAATATGTCGTAGACTACCATTTTTATATTACACATATCTCACCCTTTTTACTTAATCATTTACGTTGCATATATAAAGATTAAGAATTTTGGTGGTTTTAAAAGCCTACAACATGAGCAACATGTTTGCGTTCACCTCCGAAAAATAATCGATTTCGTTTAGCGTTTAGCCAATTTAGCGCCTACAAAGTCGGTCTGGTGGCGACAGACACACGTACATACAATATTCTGAATGTATAAAATGAAAAAGTATCCCACAATTTTTCAATTTGACCCAATGTATAGACAAAACTTGAATTTTGTATAAATATGTATATTGAAAAAGTTGATTTAAGAAGTGAAGAAAACAATAGAAAACTGGCCAATTCAAGTTGTTCTAATCTATTTTTATTTAAAAGTAATATTTAATATTTAAAGGTACGTAAGTAAACAATAAAAGATTTGGCAACATAGCAACCTTACTCCGTTTACCTCAGAGACATCGTGGGAAAAACTGTTTTGTAGTTGTTATTATTACATTTAAATTCAATTTAAAATCAGTCTTACTTTCTATGTTAGAAAGTTTTGTTCGTTTTCGTCGTACCGTACCGAATTTTCCCTCCTCTATACACTAAAGCCGTGTCCAGACTACCGAACTGAACCGAGTAAACGAGCCGAACATTGGTCTCGCGCATGCCCAGTGTAAAGTACGCATGCGCATCTCGGACTGGGCGTGCGCAGAGGCCAATGCTCGACTCGTTTCCTGTGTTTTCGGTACGGCAGTGAGGACAAGGCTTAAGCTATTTATAAGAAAGTTATAAAAAAGAAAACTGGTTGTGTGTGTCAGCCTTATGTTCAACTTATAATAACAAAAGACTAACATGTCATTCAATCTAACATAATTATTTTTCTCATATATAAAACAAATTCAAACATTTGGCATTAAAATGATCTCTTCTTCTCTTAACTTTATTGCAAAAAATACTTTCTCTCTCTCTATTCTACGCGTATGAGAAAGTAAAGATGGAGAAGTATGTTTACTAATGTAATTGAAGTTGAATACCGTTGACTGTGTAAAAAATTCCTTCATTATTATCATATCCCTATTGTTCTTCTCTCGCTGTTCTTGGGTCGATATCTTCTCATATTTTCTTTAGACTCCTGTTTGGACTCTTACGTTACTAAAAGGAAGACTCTGGTTTGTATATTTTTTTACATTTTTAATAGGGATCCCACTTGGCATTTGAAGTAGGCCCAAGTTTGCTTGCTTTTCTTTATTTTTCATTTAGTATATTCTTTTTTTCATTATTATTTCTATTTTTTTTTATCCTGCTTTTAAATATATTTGATATAAGACTTGTACAAGTCTTTACTTTCCTAAAACTCAATCTTAGTTAATATGATTTTTTTAATTTTAATAATTTAGTTTAAATTAGTCTATTTTCCTACTTCTTTTGATTTCTTGAGTAGTTGAGTCTGGAAGGAATTAAAAATGGCCTACCTTTTGCCTTAGATATTGAATAATGCTATTTTTCTTCCATATCCCTTCCACCCTTCGTATTGATATTCGTTGAAAGCGTATAAGATCAACTAATAATGCTTTCTCTCTTCCGTGAAATTCTTAATTCCTCACGCTGTTGCCTCTCTCGCATACTACATATAACTAACTCTTCTTCCAGTTCCAATGTCCAAATTATGTTAAAGCCTGGTTTAAATAGGTATTATAACTAGTCATCCCGTAGCTCTTTCATTGAAGCGAGCGTTAATACAATAAGTATTTTACAGGGTGGAGCGCGGCAGACGTATGAATTTGAAAATGTAATAAATCACGGAATGTTTTAATTTTTTCCTGATTTAATAACATGGGAAATTTAAATTTACCTAGATTTAAACAAAGTATCGGATAAGTGGTTCCCCTCACACTCCAAACACTAATTAAGCCTTTTTTCGAAGTTTTTTGCTCTTTTTCGAGCATTTTCTCAGGAATTTCGGCAATTTTGGCTCGAATGTTGTTCTTGAGGGCTTCCAGGGTTCTGGGACGATCGCTGTACACCAAGGATTTAAGGTATCCCCACAGAAAAAAATCGCAAGGAGCCAAATCAGGCGATCTTGCTGGCCAGTTTAAATCGCCTCTGAGACGCTCGGGAAATTTGTCTTGCAAAAAGTTTACGCAAACCCATTATAGGACAACTCCATTATAGCGACTGAACCCACGTGGAACATAAACTTCCCGTCCCTCTCTTTCAAACGACTCTACTCTCAACCGTCTAGGACCAATAGGAAGGGAGCAATCCTCTCTTCAAATTCATACGTCTGCCGCGCTCTACCATGTATCTTTAACTTATAAAAGCACAAAAGTTTGTACCTGGGATCTCAGTAACGCCGAATCAAAACCGAGCGGACAAAATGTCCACGTGTAGGGGACGGTGAGAGAAGAAAAATGAGCCCAATATCAAGGGAATTGATAATGTTTTGGCCTTGTACGGGTACAAGTAAAGATTGTACTGATGCCGAAAAAATTAACCTATAAGGTAAACAAAAACACGGGACCGAGACGGTTACCGGTTTGTTTACATTACGACATGTCATAATCAAAAGTGACAGTTTTCATTACACAACAATTCAAAAATATAATAATCAAACTAAATTAATGTTTATTTTATCTTGATAAGTTATTATATCTATTTGAAGACTAACAAATCAAAACAAACCTTTATTTTTATTGGAATAAACGTTGTTGCCTTACCAATAACATATCCATCGTCTTCAGGATACCATTCGATTACATAGATCATATTAGTGTAGTGAAACGTTAATGTTTAGTTATGATAAAATTGTCGGCCTCTCTTTAGATAAGTTATTATAATATCTATTTGACGACCAACTAATCAAAACAAACCTTCATTTATTATAGAAAAAATGTGGTTAGAAGTATAAGTTGGTGCCGTCGTCGGCAAGACACTACTAAATTATATACATTATATGTATAATATTTAAAAACCCCCACATGGTTATCAAAATGTGGTTTGGTGATTGTTTGAACTTAATTTGACTAATAAAAATCCTATGACGTAAGTAGGTACTAAATTATTATATTAGACAACTTTCAAATGATTCAAAATAAAAATCAAACATCATGGTGACATATTTGGTGGTAATCTTGAAGGGCACGCTGATTTTGAATGTGATGAGTCATGATGTAGATTACGATGAAATTATCGATAAAAATGAATTTATTTAATGAAGAAGAATAAATTCTGTTGTTTGTTTTTCCTTATTGATGCAGCCAATTTAGGTTTTTTGTTTAAAAAAAAATCGGATCTTCAATTTTTTGATCGCTTCATTTTGACGTTCTGAAAAACATTGAAGATCGCGGCAACGAGATCGTGGTCGCGTTAAAAGATATCAAGAAATTCTGTTTTATGCGAATATCTCGCTTCCTATGGCTCGGACACCAATAAAGGTGGTTATCGGCATTATAGATAACAAAATTTCCCACGAAACATTGTTTTATGGGTAACGAGTAACGAACATCTCGGCAGTCGGCAGTGGTCCCACCTTGAACGTGGCCGTGGTATGACAAATTTGAAAGAAGGAAGTATCAAAAGAGTATTAAATCCTATTAATGCGACCACGATCATGTTGCCTATTTTCAATGAACGTCAAAATGAAGAAAACAAAAAAAAATGAAGCTCAGGAAAAAAGCCATATTCATGACTAAAATAATTGGACTATATATTTATTTAATAAAATTTAATTTCGGACCTTTGGCTTTATACTTATTGCGGACAACCAAGCATATTTAATAATATGCCTGAAAATGGAATTGTTTCTTCATTTTTCCAGCACACAAAAAAATATCTCTTCCTTTCAAGCGCCATTGGCGCTCGGTCCCCGGTTCTATTAACAAAATAGGTAATCATGATGAGTTTATAGGTAAAGAGGATGATTGTAGTAAAGAGCCGTGTAATGTGGGACTCGGACTATTCCTCCACCCTCATGCCCCGGCCATCTACATTTAATCTATTACAAAATGTATCACTTTACTTTACAAAAACTTCTGCTTGATATCAGGTTGAAATTTTACGAACATGTTTCAATAGTAAAATAAATGATTTAAGTGAAGTTTTATTTAAATTAATATGTTACAACATAACGATATTGGTGAAAACGTTCTTTTTTCTATTTTAAACGTTTAGGTCCACTTTAATAGTTTTAGCAATCTTTATTAGTTTTAACACTTCAATATCGGTGTCTATTGGTTTTACTAAAAAATTGTATGTTGAAAACAATTTTGTAAAGAACAATTTTTTACTTCTCCGATTTTAACATGCCTGTCTGCAGATCCGTTTCTGACATCAAGGAATATTTTTAATCTTGTGTCAACAATAATCGTCAACATTTTTCGTCTGTCGTTCAACATTTGCAATCCGCCATATCTTGAAAACTGCTCGACCAGTACCAGTAGTATCTGATCATTTTATACTTATATTACTATCGTCCAACAATAAGTCGCGCAATTAGTATGACAGAATTGATTAATATATTATATTATTTTTAATGATATTTTTTCTTAAAATTATTTCCAAATTATTAACCTTTATTGTTTTGTTTTTTTTGTTTCAGGTAATTGAAAAAAAAATCTTTGTTGCAGCTTTAATTTGTGGTGTCATTTATCCTTTTTAAAACACGTATGTAAAAGTAAAATGTTATCATATTGGTTTATATTTTATCTTTTCTCTCTCTCTCTTTCTCTTTCTCTCTCTGTAAAAGTAATTAGTTCTTGTTAAAAAATAGTTTTTTTACTTTTCTGCTGATCCTATTGTAACTTTCGTTGGAAGTCGGTTTTGAACAGTTAATATAATTTTTAGTGGAAAGTCAGCATTTTTAATTCTACTCGTGTATAAAATATTTCTTTTCCTGAACGTAATATAGTAACAGTGGAGTCACATTATTTTTATGAAAGTTTTTTTTTTTTAATTCTCTGATCCTAAGTTAGTAGGGTAAAATATTAAAAGTAATGTTTTTAAATGTATCTCTCTCTACTTTATTTTACACTCAAGGGATTTGGCCAGTGATAGGAAGCTAGGAGAGTGTTTGCCATACTAATTGGCAGACTTTTTCACGTTTTTATAAACGTGAAAGCTTGAGAATTTTTTATTTTTTATTTTTTTTTTATTAAAATCTTTATTATTTTTAACTAATGTTTTTGGCTGACATTCTTGTTATTTGTTATTGATTTTTTTCCAGTCAAAATCTCATTTAAAGTGTCTTCCTTGAATCCATTATATAACATTATTCTTGGCCGGCCCTCTTGTTCTGTTAAAACCCAAATTATGTCATTCCCTGTTTAGGAAATGCCTCACAATATTTTCTTCTTTGTATACTCTCTTGGAATTTGTTTGTCCTACAGTATAATCAATTATACAAAAGGTTATTTCGACGTCTAGATTCAGGAAATTGTCAAGTTCCTTCACCCTATTGTATTGAGATAAAACAAATTAATAAATATTTGACTACGACGATTCCTTTGTGAAATTGATGAAATAATGTTAATGTTTTTTAGTTTTTAAAAAACATGTGGATGTAAAATATTTTAATCTAAGAGGGTTCAAGCTCTGTATTTTCTACATTTTTTTTTATAGAAATAGAGAGTTTAAATAAGACGTATTTTTTATTGTCGTGACACTTTAATTTTAACGTCATAACAAAATGTCGTATGTTTTCAAATTGAGTTTAAGTAAGAAAAGACGTAGTGAATATTTTTTGTTTTTGACAGTTTTGTTTAAAATATGTCGTATTTTAGAAAATAAATACAAATAACGTTACAAAATAAAGTAAAAAAGTGATACGACAACAGTGACAGATAAAAGTATCACGTCTTTTCACAGTACGACAATTTTATAAGTGCGCATGCGCAATAAGTTTAACATTTGAAAGACGTATAACGTTAATTTTTTTTACGTCTTATTTAAACTCTCTAATGTTAAGATTATTATTAGAGAGTTTAAATAAGACGTAAAAAAAATTAACGTTATACGTCTTTCAAATGTCCAACTTATTGCGCATGCGTACGCATAAAATTGTCGTACTGTGAAAAGACGTGATACTTTTATCGTATCACTTTTTTACTTTATTTTGTTACGTTATTTGTGTTTATTTTCTAAAATACGACAAATTTAAAACAAAACTGTCAAAAACAAAAAATACTTCACTACGTCTTTTGATACGTTTTACTTAAACTCAATTATGAAAACATACGACATTTTGTTATGACGTTAAAATTAAAGTATTACGACAATCAAAAATACGTCTTATTTAAACTCTCTATTATATCCCAAATTATTTATTTATTTTAATTTTCTTCTTACTAATTACGTGTTTAGCAATAGTTTTGATATTTACAATAATTTTTTTTTCTTCTTGAGCTAAAACAATGTAATGTGTGCAAGTTTTCACCCATACCTGGGCATCTTCAGGCCTTTATCTGAGTATTAAGAGTGGTATTTATTTCAAAACTCCTATTTACATAAAAAAAAGAGCGAGTAACAATCTTCTCCAAGTAACTCTTTAATTTGATTGTGCAAATTATCACAAATTATATTTTTTTTATAAAGAAATAAAATATGAACGTTTATTTTTTTAATGATCATACACGAGGCGAAGAAGAAAAAATAATAGGTAATTAGAAAATTAAGGGATTTACCGAAGAATAATTGCTAATGTAATTCTCTAGCCTCTAGCATATGGAATTTTTACATTAAGAATACTAAAGTACAGTTTGTGTTTTAAATTCCCTTGTCGGGAGGTTAAAGAACTCTTATTATTGATTGCTAAACTATGCAAATGCAATGAAATTAGGAGGAACAGAAAATCGTTTTTATTCGCCATTCCTTGTTTTTCCCCTCCCTTGGCTTATTTTCACACTCAGTCTTTCTATTGATTACTTCTTTTCTTTGTTTTTGAAAAGTTATTGTTTAGTTTGGTAGCGTCCAAAAAGCGGAGGGATTTGCTTTAAGATTAGGGACTTCACCAAGCCTTCTCTCCCTTTTCTTTTATTTTTCTTTTTCTTTTAAAACAATAATTTTTTGTAAGCATGATAAAGAGTTTTGGGCCGAGCCATTAACTTCATTTATACCCATTGTTTTCGAGTTATGGAGCGACAAATTTTTATTGTCTTCAGCCTCTTATTTATTTAGTGTTTTCTTTTCCCGGTTTTTTTATTCTGGTTTACACTATTAACTGAAATTAATAGTAGAAGGTATTTATTTATTTTTCTTTCTTTAATCAGATTTTTATTAAAATATAATTTTTAAATATAAATTAGTACGAAAAACTCAGACTCGACTTTCTTCTATTACATAGTCAAGTTGAATTTAAATTCCATAATATCTAATTTAATGAATTTATTATTAAACACATTTTTTTACACATCGTTTTAGATTTTCACCAAACTTTGATTTATTTTCATCAATATCTCGAAAACTTTTCACCCAATAAATCTGAAACCGAGATTTCAACGGAATTATTCGTTTTAAATGTGTTTTTAGACGATTTGATCGGTTTTTAGCTGAATGTCTGTCTGTCATGCATAGCTCCCACATTTTATAAAGCTAGATAATTGAAACTTGGCTCTAAAATTAGTCCTTATATGTATTTTTACATGTATATATTTATCTTATATGTATATTTATTTTATTTTTTCGCCAGGATAATCATAAATTAGTACATATTTTCACTAACTCAATTTTGCTGAATCTGAAAAAAAAAAAAAAAATTAGTTTTGATTGTGCAGAAATTTGCATCAATTATACCCTCTTTATAAGATAAAAATTTCCACTGAATTTCGTTTTGAAACTTTATTGCTAATAAAATTCGGAACTATTTCACCGATTGTGCTACAATTTGCAACAATTATACCCTTTTTATAAGATCTACATTTCTACTAAATTTCGCTTTTATATCTGAGTTTTGAAATTTTATTCCTAAAAAAAAATCGCAACAATTTACCGATTGTGATGAAATTCACACCAATTATAACTTTTTATTAGATAAATGATTCTTCTTTATTTCAATGATATCTGCCGCCATTTTTGAATTATTTTGATAGGAATTGTTTTGAGACCCCCCTGCGTCCGATTATTTTATTTTTGTTAATCAACTAAAATATTCTCCGAACAAAAAAAAAAAAAAATTCTTTAGTGTTTAGCTTAGCTTAGTTGGTTAGAGCGTCTCTACTGGAAATATAGAGGCCTGAAGTCTATTTTTCTATTCGGTCTGTCTCCCGTTGTAAATAGTATTTATAATTTGATTTAAATTAAAATTTAAACTTTCCGTAGTATGAATACTGCCAAAAACTTAAAAATTGAAATAAATTTAAAGGTTTTTCTTCTTTACGATCCATATTTATGAATAATATTGTAGAATGGAGGATGTGTCAGGTGTGTTGCTATTGTTACAAGGTTGCAAAGCTCAGAGTTGGCCATGCCAAACAGAGGGTTAATGTATAAGGTATTGATTGCATGTTAACGTGCCTAGCTATTGCACGAGTGAACTTGCTATTTATACTGTAGACTGAGAGAAGCCTCTAGCCTCCGTGCTAACCCGCTCTAAAACACCGTGCCCGCTAAACTTTAATGAATTGTTTAAGACTTGGTAATCCTCGTTTGGGGAGCTGTAAACGCTTACAGTAGGGCCGCCGCCAGGTTTGCCCATGGGCACGATTCCCACACGATATTTTCTAGAAATTGTTACAGTTTGCTCCATATCTAAAACTTCTTATTACACAACCATACATTATTACCTTTTATATTATTACATTTGTTTTATCTAAAGCAATTTATATTAGGTAGGGTATAACCATTTGATAATTTTCATTTTGTAAGAGGAGAGGGGGTTTTATAATCATTTTATAGTATATTATTCTCAATAAAATACTGAGTATATTATCGTTATTTAAACTTTCCTAAAATCCTCACCAGAGTTATCTACCGATAAATTATCTTTTTAATTATTTTAATAAATATGCTTTGTAAATATTACTTTGATCTTTCTCTCGGTAAACAGATAAAACTTTTCTGTTTGTATGTATTTGCTTGTTTGTTAACGCATCGAAGATCAAACTGCTTTTACTTCGGCTTTTTTCATATTCTATTTATTTATTTTTTTTTTTTTAAATATTGTGTTATAATTTCCAATAAATAAAATATGAAAAATGTATTATTATAAAGTTTTAATATATTCTCTGAGTGTTATTTAATTAATTACTTTGTTTAGAATGCAAATTAGGTATTCAATCAATATAAATGACTAGTATAATAAAATAGTCAGATGATCTCAGAATCCAATAATCATTTGAAAGAGTATTTGGATATTTAAATAGCAAAAATTATATCGTTTAAGTGCTACAGGGGACTTCAAAATGTTCTGTTCTCATTGCTCGAGCAAGTGACACAGTTTTTGCGGCACTTCTTTAGATTGTAACTCCCCTTTATAAAGAAAACAGAAGGGTGTAACAATCTAAAGAAGGTGTACAGAATATTCTTCTTTAGACTGCTACTCCCCTTATAAAAACAGAAGTGT
Source organism: Gerris buenoi (assembly GCA_001010745.2). Lineage (NCBI taxonomy): Eukaryota > Metazoa > Arthropoda > Insecta > Hemiptera > Gerridae > Gerris > Gerris buenoi. The sequence goes on along the minus strand of KZ651691.1, from coordinate 175,433 downwards.
GATTTTCTTTGCCCCAAAGTACACTGGGATAAACATCACTTTGTCTTAATAGATATTTTGTTAAATTCATTTATATTCGTAAAACACATATGGGAGTAAAAAACTAAAGAAGTACCGTTTTTCCATTGTTCAAACTTTGTGTAGACGATTCTAGTTGCTTTATAGTTTGCAGCACTAGTCATTTTTTTGTTAACTTCATTAGTATGAAAGTGGTAGAATTTTAGGGTTACATCGATTATTGACCCCTTATTCCCAGTATTAGTATCGCACTAGCATTGTTGACCTTGCGTGTCGAACTAAGTCCTTGAATAAAATTAGGGTTTAAATTAGGGTGCCTATAAACTACCCATAGAATGCGTGTATATGACTGTAAGATCCAATTTTTTCATTGAACAAGTATTCATTTTATCACGAATCTGTATTTAGTGACTTCTTAAGAAAATTAAGAAGGCGAAAATATATTAAATTCATTGATATTGATTTTATCGAATGAATTTTGTATTGTCAGAATTCATTAACGAACTAATAATATAGTTATTTTTAACTAAATTTTAAATTGAATTAAAATAATTGAGACAAGAATGTGGCGATCTCATTGAAGAACCGAATTGAATAAAAGAATCAATTAAATCTGAAAACCCTTCTAGTCCAAGTGTATTTAGGCTGGGTGCACATTGAGTCCCAGGGCAGGGAAGATTTTTTTTCAACCACGCAAATTGAGACGCAAGATCCACTATGAGGCCGGGGGCCAATGAGACGCAGGACAAGGCAGCACGTTTTTTTCAACTGCAGAAATATACATATGATTGCAAGGATTGAGACACCACATCCATTAGTTACGGGCAGTCTACTTACATGTGGCGTAGTATTGCCCAGCTCTCCTTGCCCTGTCTCAATTCACGGTATCGTATATTTCTGTGGTTCAAAATAACTGCTGGCCTGCCCTGCATCGACTGCGTCTCAATGTGTTTTTTGTAGGGCAGGCATGGGTTGCGCAATACTGCCCTACAATGCTCTGCGTCTCAATGCATGGTATTGTTTATTTCTGTGGTTCAAAATAACTGCTGGCCTGCCCTGCATCGACTGCGTCTCAATGTGTTTTTTGTAGGGCAGGCATGTGTTGCGCAATACTGCCCTACACTGCTCTGCGTCTCAATGCATGGTATTGTTTATTTCTGTGGTTCAAAATAACTGCTGGCCTGCCCTACATCGCTAACGTGTAATGTGCGCCCGGATTTATTATAACTATTTAGCGCATGTATGTATAGTACCTATTGTATTTTTTTTCGTTTGAAGCAAGGAAAAAGTTTTTTAAGATGCAGTAATGCTATACGTACTTCTAAGGAGGGTCTAGAAACCCTGTTGTTATTTTAAGAACTTTAAATACTACAGATTTAGAAAACGTATTAACTATATAATATAGAGGATCGTAAAGAGTTTTTAAATTTAGAGTTTGAGAGCTCAAAAGCTGTAGAACATTTTGACATAATACTAAGTAAATAACCGAAAAGGAAATTGGTGGAGTATTCTTGGACGCATTTGTTAGATGGGTGGCTGCGAACGGAGGAGGAATCCTCATGATTCCTTACTCAGAATTATAATCCATTCAAATTATATGCCCTGACAAATTGGATGTCCGTTTTAGATCGTAGACCCTTTCTTGGAGATGCATCCTCTTTGAAAGATACGCCCACGTTTCGTTAATCCTTCCATCTCAACCAATTACTTTCTTGCTGGCGAGTCAGACTTGAGTTCCTTTTGTTTCTTCTTATATCTCTAACAAGCATTTATGACGTTGCTATATGCTTTTATACTAAGTCTTTTGTAACGTTCATAGTTTTATCTATATCCTAAACTCTTGTTGTTAAAAATTTAAACTATTATTTAGAAAAAAATTGAACCTTTAACTCTTTTAAGAAACAAACTTTAGTTTTATCGATATTTAAAAAGAAAAAAAAAAAAAATCATCTTTCAACTACGAAATCAATTCATACCTTATACATCATCTCCTCGTAGTATCCTTTATCAACACTATTGCGTTTACACTTGTTGATAAAGGTTAAAATCTGAAGAATTATTGTTTATTATTTAAAAAATACTCTCTATGGAATTCTATAGACACTTGTCTTTCTAAAGCTCTCTATAGTTGAGCCTTTAAAGGGTAGGAACAATGTCAGCTTTCAGCGCCTAACAATAATCAATATACATCAACACCTCTCAGAATCTTGCAATATTTTGCTTTCTCCCTAGCCCAACTTCAAGCCTGCCTAAAACATTTTATTTTAAACTCTAAATTTAATATTCGGTATTATAAACAATTTTTTACAGATTTAAAAAAAAGAAAAAACAGGGGAAAACAGTTATAAATTACACATTATTGTGTTGTAAAAGTATAACACCAATGAAATTTGTAATGAGATGCGAGAAAGCTTTATGTGCCGCAGTATATTGGTAGACTATTTTTAACGAACAAACGTCTGGATGAATAACTAAAAGTTCATGAATTTGGGATGGATAAAGAATACAGAAAATTGCATGGTACATTTTTTTGGGGGGAGGTTGAGTGAGAAACGTAAAATAATTTCCATATTTGCGTTAAATTTATAAGAAGGTTCGAAAGTGGAGGCATTGTGCAGTAAAGTCTGAAACTTTAGCAATTTATAACTGGGAGTGGTAAGCGTGAGAAAAGGGCTGGTACCGGATTGAGAATTTTCTACTGCGGCAAGTTTTAATCGAATCTCCATCTCAGCGCTAGCGAATGTATGTGTTCGCTTAATTCGCTATCTCGCTATCATTACTCGACTCGTATATTTCCAAGTGTTTCCCCCTCTTCCACTATCTCGGTCCTTGCTTGAGGGATTCTCATTTGCTAAGTTCTGTTTCCCCTTTAAGGCTTTAATCACTGTCTGGGAAATCTCATTTATTGCCGAATGCCGGAATTTCAAGTTTCAAGTTTTCTAATGAAATTCTTCCTTGGTAGAAGAGAAAAAAGGGATAAAAATAACACTAAGACGGATTATATTAAAGAAAACTTCCATTAATTCTTACTTTAAGTTATTAATTAGACATCCTGATGTAATTTTCTTTCTACTCTAAAAAAAGAAAAAAACAATAACAGGAAAATACAGCGAATATAACAGAAAAGGGTCCTTGAATACAAAGAAAAAACAAAACAAATATTGGGTTCTCATTATGTAGTCCTGTAGCCTCAGTTCGTTAACAATTATTGCAATATCACGAATACAAATAATTAATTATATGCTACATACGTTTCTAAATGCACGTTTATGTACGGATGTATATAAACTTGATTGAATTGGATTTCATGTCATTTAATAATGAAATGCCACATAATACTGAAGTAAGTCATTATGTATTAATCAATTTTGATGACGGTCCATCTTTTCATTTGTTTTTTTTTATCGAAACTACACTCTTCTATGTAAACAAAAAAGGACAAATTTTAAAGTGTTAATAAATTTGGTTCTACCCAATATCTGTTTGATGAAACCAAGCCTACAAAATGCACAACGTGTTGGCACACACCTCTGCGAACAATTAATCGATTTCGTAAAGCTAGTTTTGAGCCTATGAAGTCGGACTGGTGGTGACAGACACACAGACATACATACGAAAATCGGCCGAATTCGGTTTACTGATTGTATGAAGTGAAACAGTATTCAAAAATTTTGAAAATTCTGAATGATAGACACAACTGTAATTTTATATATGTAGAAAAAGAATCGAGCACTTAGTGGGCCAGCTGTTGTAATATCTTGCCCGAACTTATCGTGTTACATAATTCTTGCATAAACAGACACATATATATAAAAGAGAGATAAAATTCATTTATGCACTATGGTGCCGGACAAAATTAGGCCAAATTATGGCAATAATACAAGTTGATTTAGCAGGATTGAATTTTAAAAATGAATGAGAAATTTTAATAAAAGGTGGAAAAACAGTATTAATTAATTTTATAATTTATACTTCGAGTTTGAATTAAACTGTAATTGATTTGGGATTAGTTAATTGTTGCTTTAAACATTAATATTCAAACGCTCATGATATTGAAATATACGAGAGAGACTGCGCTAGGTATTGAAATATGAAAAGGTTTTACCATACATAAATTATTATATTTTATGAATGGTTTCTGTACTTATAGATGTTTTGTCCAATCCGTATTATTTGATTTTGGTATGATGTATGCCTAGTTGAAGTGTGGTAATAAATTATTCCTGGAATATTCCTATAACGTAGCACGTGGATTGATTGTTAAACATTTATTACAATTAGTTACTAATTGAAAATCAAATTTTATTAAATTGAAGCAGTTATTAATTTAAGCAAATAACAGGGATATTTTAAAGCAGATATCAGGCTAATAGGACCGATTTTATTCAAAAGATAAAACTGTTAAACCCGCAAAGAAAAGTTTTTTTAAAATAAAACTTGAATGTGAAGTATATCAAGGCATGATAATTTGAATAAATATGGTAATGTTGAAATTAGCATAATCAGATTCAAAATATGGGTGGGGACTTTTTTAGGGGACAGGGGGAGGATGTCTGTTTACGGAAAGGGTAGAGATAAAAATTTTTATGAGAGTGTGATATTTTTGCAGCGGAGCTAGCGTGAAGAATTTTGTATGCATGGTGTAGAATACTCACATTTTGGTGACCCCGCAGTGATTAAATACAGTAAGGGAATAAAATCAAGGTTTCCCCTCCAAAAATTGTTCCTTACAAATTTAAAATGCAAACTAGTTATTTTTGTAGGCCTCTAAGAATTATTACGTGGCTAATTATTCGCGGGAAGGCGTCCGTTGCTTGATTATTATTACTCAGTTGCAACTTAAACGGGAACAAGGACAGGAAAAGAGAAGTAGGGTTATAATTTTAATTAAATTTGTGACCTGGTAAAGATTAAATTTAGGTTGTTAAAACTTGATAGGTACATGATGTCAAAAAAAGGGAGAGAGAAAATTCAATAAATTCTATGATAATTGGTGGACTCAAGTGAGGGACAATATGAAACAAAAATTAAATTGCGATAAAAGCAAAATTAGATTTTCCACTATCTCTCTAATCTTGTTATAACAAATTATATTATAGAAAAGTTAAGGGTTACGGAGGAAAGTTTGTTTCGTCAAATTTCGAATATATTCTGGGTAGAAGTTAGTCCTAAGAAGATTTTACGAAATAACTTCACATCATCAGCCAGTCACAACAGCATTTAAATACGGTTTAGTCATTCATATTCATATTATGTTCATATTGTCATATTCAGTTTACTCATTCATGTTGGGGTATTTTTCTAACTTACAGTTCCCTTGCGCAGTATAAAACGGCGCACTTCACATAATTTAAAACGAGGCGAGGCCTCCTGATAAAAGAAGAAATTTTTAGAAAAAGTTTCTGAGTAGTAGTTTTTTATAAGATACTGTTCGCAAAAATATTGACAGGCTGACTGAAGCGAGAACAAAAATGTTCCTTGATGTCTGACATTAATTTCTGTCTAGAAATGTTTGAATTCGAAAACAAAAGAATTTAGTTATTCATAATAATCAGAATGCTTCTTACCTTCGATAAGCTTGGAGGTAGAATAAATCAAAGGCTAGGAAAACTGGAAATTTAAAATTGATTTGTTTAATTAAACGCTGACTCAATGAGCAATAGAGCACAAAACATAGTTGGTTGACTAATTAAAATACTTAATTTAATATGCATGAAAGTATTATATTTTAATTGCTATTGAGATAAAAGCAAATATAATAAAATCATGGATAACGTCAGGATTGTATAATCAAGGCAAGCCAAATTTACCACAACTGCTAATTTACCTAAGACCAGGCATATAATGGTTTGTAGAATTAACACGAGAGAAGGAGGCGTCAAAACAAAGACTAAATCTTGTTCAAATATTTGTAATCGATACACTCTACACATTTGTAATTGTTGTAACGTATAAGGCAAACAGGTTGAGGCCATTCATTCCATTATACATCTGACCTAGATACGAGTCAACGTATGCAAAGAACAAACTAAAAGAACAGGTCCTGTAGTTAATAAGAGGAAACAAGAATAGGAAACAAATCTTTGCTTTTCTATTTTACTTGAAATTTTGTGTGTTGAGAATTAAATTTCTTATAAGCTCTGATATTCTGTAAACTTCCTTCGGATCCTTTTAGCGAATTTTCGAAGAAAATTAAGCTATTGCAATGACCTCAAAATTTTCCATGGAAATCCGTGTTAGACCATTCTGAATCGATTCCTAAAATGTAACACTTTTTTATGTATGTGTGTGTATATGTGTCACTCCAGATTATATCTCCCCTTAGGATGCACTTAAAAATTTTAAACAAATTTTAAAATGTCAATAATATTAAAAGAAAGGATGAGTTCGTTGGCCATTTAGAGTCAAAAATAGCATAAAAACATGTTTTTTCCATATTACCTCCCTTTTATATGAAAATATGATAAAAGTGTACATAACAACAATTACTTTACTCTTAATGAGCTTTCCAACGACATGGATCTTGAAGTGTAAATATTATTTTGACTTGTGTACCATTTTTTTTTTTTTTTTTTTTCACCCATGCAAATTCTAAACCAAAATTTTCCTGTATTATCATAAGCCAATAATACGCAGATTTTCTTTGAAAACTCGCTCATTTAGTCATGGTGCATGATTGGACTTTTTTTAAATTTATTTTTTATTATTACGTAATCCCAATCTTACATCCGATAGTAGTTACTTAGTTATGATATTTATTATTTTAAATCTTTCTTTCACCAAAGTAATTTATTATTGTAAAGAAACCGGATCATTGTCTGTCTTCAACCAATTTCTTAAAGGTCAAAAAAAAAAAAAAAAAAGTTGATAGATTAGAAAAGAAATATAAGAAAAGATCTATATAGCTATTTTCTTTCATTTCTTGTAAGCATTTTTTGGGTTTCTATAGCAAATTGACTATATATCGTAAAAAGTTAACCAATACTAAGTTGGGATATGTTCAATTTATTATCTAGAAAATTTTTAACAATGGACTTGAATCCTCTACTCTCGCGAACCAACCGTCCATTACTGTCTGCGTGTGCTTACTATTTTCTTTTATATCCTCCCAATAGTAAGGTAAAAAGAAGAATATAATTCTCTTCCACCTTCTTTTCAACGATGCTGAAGAAAATCTCAAAAACCCTACCTCCTTACAATCCGAGATAAAAATAAGGAGAACTCTTCTCCGCTAACGAATCTCCCCCATCTTAAACCCTCTCTGTCTTTTTTTTCTTTCTAATAAGTATTTTGTGCAATGATCCGTCACTGATTTTCCCAGATCGATTTTGGACAATTGCCTTCAGGTATAGTAACCCCCTCTCATCTTGAGTCTGCCCTTAGGGCCTCGTGGGAGTAATCTCTAAAAGAAACGGAGCAAGGTACTGGCCCTCCTATCCAATCCTTTTGCCCATACTCGGAATTGAGTCTTGATTTTTGAAAAAAACTTTCCCCCTTTTCCAATACCCTTTTACAATCTGTTTTAAAAGAATGTAATACTTCTTTTTTCCTTCAAATTAACTGACTGTTGACTGTGCACAACATCTTTCTTGTTAACTTTATTTCTCTTTCTTTGACTTTCTTACTTTATTAAAATTTTATTTTAATTACTTCAATTATATATATTCTGTGTCACCTGCGTAAAATTTAAATATGACCAAAATTAAGTTATGACGTATTCCAGATAGTTTTATTTTCTCATCATTTGGGTATAATCAGCTCTGTCATATTCATTCTCTATACCTAGGTTTAACCCGAAGGATGAATCCGAATTCGAGGTTTTCATTATGAAAAGATCAGTAATAATTAAATTGCAATTGAAATTGAGTTTTCTCATGATTTGTATTTATTTAACATGAGCACGCCAACCATATCATTTCCAGCCCTTCTCTCCTCCCCTCATTGAAAATTTTTGGAAATCACTCAACATCAGGACTTATAACTCCGTTTGGAAAGGCTCGGATAAAAAAAAAAATTGAAAGTAGGATACCACCTCCAAAGTGTCCCTTTCGGGGTAGGATACTTTTTATTCGGTTTGGTCTTCACGTAAAAACGTACTCGTTACACCAGGGGTACACAAGCAAACACCTTATTTTGGCATTAGAGGCGCTGGGAAGGTCGGATAAAAAACCCTATCTGCGTCGCTTCAAGCCCTACAAGATTTTTTCGTCAGAAATTATATCGCCTGTTCATAAAAAAAGGTTGTGAAATCAGATAGTGTATTTTTTTTTATTTGAAATCAAAAAGTAAATTGAGTGAAATGGATCAAAGTTAATTGTAGAATTTTGCTACCCTTTTAAAAAGAACCTATTTAAGGTATTTATTAAATGATAAATTCCATATTTCATTAAAACTTAGTGCTAATTTTATGTAGTCAAACATTTTATTTTTATAGTTAATACCTACAGACCCCTCCCCCCTTAAACTTTAAGACTTTGATGTATTTACACGTTGTATAGGCTTTTTTAGGCTCTAAAAAAGAGGTTTTTTTCTTCTAAATAAGAACCTTCGTCTTTGCAGACGCATGGAGCCCAAAGTACTGAACCGGTTTGGATGAAATTTGGTACATATGTCCACCAAAATCTTTATTGCAGTTTATTTAAATACGAATTTACCCATATTATGTTATATAAGTTCTTTTCTTTATAAAAATCTACTTTGCAAGTTATTGACGAAATTAAATATGATTTATCTATCTAATATAGCTACTATATTATAATTAATTTAACATTATAAATTTCAATAATAAAATAATTAAATTTAAGAATTGCTTTTATCAAACCGAATCAGTAAAATGGATTAACTTAAGAAAATTTATTGCGGATTTACTTAAAAGCTGGATCCAATCTCTCAAGTGGCTTACTCGGATGTCTGAAGCACATTGCATGGCATGTATAATGCATAGGCCTGGCCTTCTTCCCAAAATTCAATCTCTTCTAGTATATAAGACCAGTTAGAGGTTATTTAATCATTTTCAAGATTTTATTTGTCTAATACAGTAGGCTTATTAGACTATTGTTGTCATTACTAATTGTAGATTCATTGCCTAGTAAATTTTTATTTAATACTTTTAGTAAAGGATTGTGTATTGGTTATACTTAACCACAAGAGTACTTTCTAAAACCATTTTTTTTTCTTTTTTTTGAGAACATATAACGAAATTAGTTTAAGTTGGAAGTTGAGGGTTTTCAACAAATTTTCATAACTTCATCAATAATTTAATCTCAAGGGGGACCTTTGTGGCTCTCCTATCAACAGAGTTATACAGCATCGGGTGTGGTCACATCTTGGATGGGTGACCGCACAGATCAGACATCAATTCCCTGATCCCTCACCTAATTGGTGATCCCCCAGCCTTTCCATATAAATAAATGGGTACCTGATTATGTAAAGTGGCGACTAACTGCTCTTGTGTGTATCATTGTAAGGTTTATACTCACTAATACTGTGCCATCCATTGCATATATTGTTTGTTTTATAAGCCCGTTGACAGGCTTAAGTAGTCCTATAAGCTGTTGCGCCACGATGTTCCCTTTAAGTCCCATGGGCGTAAATTTAGGTTTTCATTTTTCTTTGCAAAAGGTCTATGGGTTATGGGCGTAAATTTACGTCTTTAAGTTTTTCTTGTTTGGAGGCACGGTACAGCCAGTGTAAATTTATTTAAGTATATTTAGCGCTATCTCTTGGCTGTCTGGGGTGTTATGAATGTTCACAAAAGAGCCCAGTAGATAGAGTGAGGGTTGAAGATAGTAAAGAAATGATAGACGAAATTTCGTCATATAGGGTTTGTAAAACCTATCATCACTTTGGCTTGTGTCCCTAGGCTTATGAATTTCTCATTTATGAAATTCCTCAGGCATTACGAACCCTTTTATACCTAACTTACTATAAAATTATTTAGACATTACCCGGTTTTTTCCAACCTTTTTTTTAATGCTTTTTACCCATTTAGTCACGTTGTTTTATGTACTATGTGTATATTCTTATGTATGTATATACTCATTTAGCGACTGTAATTCTTAATAAATATAATTTTTATAAAAGTATTACTATAAAATAGGGTTTATAAATTGTCTTAGTGTAATAATATATTATAAATTTGCTTAATTATAGGCAAAGAAAAAAGATGTGTGATACATTTAGCGTGTAAGGTAGCAAAAACCTCAGGCCAGGGGAACAACCTTACAATATATACCTTAGTCCTCAAAGAGTATGTATGTGGAAAAGTTAAGTGTTGGACCGACATATATTTTGTTTGTTTAATAATTTATTACATCCTTGACGTCTTTAATGCTTTTTTCAGTTAAATGACATGCGAGCATTTATTTTGTATACCTTAAAATATTATTTTCGTATTTAAATGAAACGGATTTTTAAAATTAATGTATTCAAGTGAGAAAATTTAATATAGGCCAATTTGTGGGTATTACTCAGCAAGCATTCTATTTCACTTTCTCTCATCCCAATCCCTCTTTCTTACGTTGGAGAAGATTTATTAGTGTAATTTTTTGTTTCTCTAATGCCTCGGCCTAAAAAGCATTGGCGCCTCAACATTATTGAGTACAGAATCCGTGTAGAATTTGTTACTGTATTGGATGAATAACGGACATAAAAACGTTTCAAACTCTATGACTCCCAGGTCTCTAACTATATAAGGTATCTTGGATATAAACTCGAAGAGTGCGCCTTGCTTCTCTCTGTATATGGAATAAGGAATAAATATGAATAAATTAAAAAGCAACAAATATTTCCACATCATTCATTTATATTGCGCGCTATCACTCCTGTGTATTTCTAAATATGAAATAAAATTGTATTACAACAAATCTGCTTACTTTAGTAAATTAGACAAAAATAATTTTTTAATTATCACATTGAGCTGCATTCTGAAACCTGATCTAAAAATGATTGGATCATCTTTAAAAAATGGATTTATCTGCAGAATAAATAAGGCCGGTTGTTATTAGTAAGTCGATACCTGCCTGGACAAAGACTTTTTTTAAGACCCTATTTCAAACCATCATTGCATGCCTTTCACCCAATAGTTTTTAAAGTTATATATATGAAATTGAAACTAGAAGAATGTAGTTTTTAGACCCCGCAAACCCCATACCTCTATCTATTACAGATGCTGAGCTATAAGTGTTCAAAAAGTGCGTGTTTTTTTGGCCCACCCTGTATATCATTTCTCAAATGTTTAAATCATACAAATGTACTGTTTGACAAAGGAATATTATCTCTCAAGTGTATAAATTAAGCAAAGTTGTGCCACCAAGCGATTCTCTACCGTATCATCTCCTTGAGTTAAGCTATCGATTCGTTTTGTATAACTTATAAATATCATTCCTAATTTTCAATAATTTGATTTGAAAAAATATCGATTCTTTGTTCTCCAAATCCGATTGATAAATATAGAAATCTACTTTCTAAAAGCGTGACTAACACCAAATTCTTTTTTTGTATTTCAAGACCTTAATTAAATAAAATTTTTTTGCGGTGGTATTTTAGCCGTTGCTTCTGAATTACCTATCTCTTTTGATGTTATTTTTTTATTTATATATTTTTTTGAACTGCGAGGATAGATTCTTGCGAAAATGTGGAACCGTGTGAAGAGGGGCGGGATTTTTTTATCTGCGGTGTGAGGATTAAGTTCTCATGTTACTGTTTGACTTTGTATCCAGTTAGCTGTTCTAGACAACAGCCAGATTTATTATGCCTGACCAGTCTTTCCCCTCCAAGTGATAGGTGGTACGGTCCTCTAGTCTTCCAGTGTTACAGGTATAATAGAGGAAGACCTCTTCGATTCTCCGTCCATTCTACCACCTGCCTTTACGGGCCACCCACAACGGATCTTCCCAACTCCTTCCTCGTCCCCCTTGTCTTTTCAGATTGACTTACCTACCTTTCGACTTACCCATCTAATTCCTTTTAGAAAACATTGCTTATAATAAAAAGGTACAATGAATGAAAAAGGGATAACGACCCTGAATCTTAACTATTCTTTCATAACAAAGAATTCTTTCTCACGATACCTAATAATTTATTCTTCTTTGACCATATGATCTCTTTCATTCATTGACTATAATTATTTTTAATTAAATTTATACATTTAAACCAATACAAAAGGATTGTAATTTAATTTTGAATTAAACAATTACACTTTCAATTAAAAGAAAAAATTGTTAATGAAACTTGTAGATTTCACACTAGAATTCTTTGACTACTTACTACTTCTATTTTGTGTTTGTATATATGTATTTTAAAACTATATATCCCCCTATTTCTGTTATTACTTATTACTGTTAAAATTTATTAGGGCACTTATATGTTACTTATTTTAATCGACTTCATTGAGCACAGACAAATTAAAAATATCTTTAAGAGCATCTGACTTTTAATAATGGTCTCTCTCTCTCTTTCTCTGGAAAATTATTATTGCCTCGTTATTTATTTTGCTTCCGAGCATACCGTTCTAAAGAACAGAAGTATTTTATTTCTTCGATTTCGAATATTTCAAGACAGAAACATCAGACATCACAGAATAATTTTGGTTCTGTGTCTGTTTGTTGCAAAATTTGGTTGGATTCCCCTTTACGGGGCATCATGTATAGAAAATTGAAGGAGAATCCATAATTGGTGCATTTTTTATCAAAATATAGAAAAGACTTTAATTATATGCGCCAGTTTTTTGCATTTCTATACATGATGCTCCGTATAGGGGAATCCAACCCAAAATTTTGGCGAACCAACATAACTTAAAAATTGCTCGTCCGATTTTTGTGAAATTTTGTTGGTTTTGTAGAAAGTAGCCCGCAGATAGCCCCTGATTAATTTCAACCTTCCGCGTTCTTTAAATTTCGCTAAATTGATACATTAATTCATGTAAAAAAATCAAAACAATTTTAACAGTTTTAAGGGGGGGGGGGGATTAATTTGACAAAAATATAAGAGCATGATATCATTGATGTGTTTGAAATTGGACGTGAGAAAGCATTGTGCCACTTCATTGGGAGACTGTGTAATTTTGTTTAGGTACAACAACAATAGTGCCAAATTCTGATAGGTGCTATTCTCCTTGATCGATGTCATCCTTGACATTGCTTTAATGCAGTGTTTAATTTGCAAGTTTTTGACCGTTTCAATTATCGAAGAATCCTTGCGGTCCTTAGTGTATGATTAATTTAACGTTTAAATGCTCTAGAAGTGTAACCGCTTCTATTATAGTTGGTCTGTCTCTTGCCCTAGAGTTCCGATTATGTTGATCTTACTATATTGGTTGGATCCTTCGTCTGGTTGGTGGTTGTGATAATAATTGGAGTGTATTTGAGTTTGGTGAAGTGGCCCGGGAGTGACCATGGTTTAGTTCGGAGGGTTTCTGCTCTCGAGATGGTTAGGTCGTAGCTCCAGTGAAGTGGGATGCCTCTATATGTCATGTAAACACTGCCCTGTCCCCGGCATACACTCGCTCCACCGTCCACCACGGGTCACTCCGTATAATTCCGGTATTACTCACTATTACCGTCGAAACCCACCAGCCGTCCCCGATCCTCTGAATATTCATGTTACCAAACCCTCTACGGCTTAAGTGTACTATAATTTTCTTGTTAAGAGAGACCAAAACCCCTTCTCGTTTTCACAAGTTATCTCTCCATTTGCGGCGAAATATATCATAGCATCCAAATTATCAACCCCCCTACAATTTTGTAATGTAGGTCAATTATTGTTGTTGCTTTTAGTTTATGCTGAAATACTGTTTTTTTTATTCCGGTGTAATTTAGTTTGCAATTCATTGTGCCGCTCTGACACAATTTCTACCGCATTTATAATATTAATTTAAATATCTGACCTGCATTTTATTATGAATACTTCGTTTTAAATCCCAAGTATAATTGGATGAGTTTTGAAATCTTTATGATTATTCCAGAATCCCAAGGCAATTTAAAACTCATCATTTAAAGTACTCGTTTTATTTTGTACGCTTTTACAGCTTAAACTTATTTTTATACTTTGACAATAATTGAAGCGTGGAATCGACCAATGGACCGCTGGAACATAATGGGTTTCATGTTGATGTTTCCTTAACAAATTTACTTTAAAATCTAGGTTTTTCTTTTGAAACATTGTTCTTTCTTTAAGCAGGGTTTATTTAGAGGGAAAAGTATTAATACCTTCAGCATTAACCACTACCACCAAATTTACTTACTAATGAAAGAATACAGGCTACAAAAACCCCATTTAAATAATACTGGTTAAGTGAATGAGTCCTGTTCAGATACTTTTATCCCCTAAAAAATCTAATAATCAATTATAAATAATAATAACAAAAATATTTAATAATAAGTATAAATAAATAATATTTTTCTCTGAGTTATTAATTTGTTTTAAAATACTCTTATAATTATGATAGTAATGTAATTACTATTTTGTTTAGATAATTTATATTTTATCTTTATTATTATATCTGTGTATTCTAAAGATATGGTTACTAAATGACTCGACTTCATTGTTTCATTTGTTGTACTCGCATCCTATTACACATTGTACTAGAGAGCTTGTTGTGTGATATCATATGATAGTGTTTTTATTCTGGTTTCTTCGAGCGAATAATAGACAATTATAACGCTTAAATTTATTAACTGTTTGTATATCAAGAAATAATGCACGTTATTTTATTACTTTCTCGTTTTTCAGGGGGGAATTCTAATACTTGTTCAAATCTCATTTAATCTTTTTCATTTACCATACTCGCAGTGTTTACAGTTTATGTAATACAGGGTGACTGGCGATGTATGTGAAAATAATTACAAGATAAAAAAAAAACTTTTTATATACTACGTTTTTAAATTTTCTGTCGTAAATCATACATTTTTGATACCCGTCAACGTCAAAAATAAAGATTTTAAATATGGGATATGTCAAAAATTACATTGCGGATTTTTTCCGAACTAACTTTCCATACAGCAAAATTTGCTGAAACCGGTTACATTCTGCTGAAAGATGGCTAAAAGTATAAAAATAATGCATTGTCATCGTTTTCTGAGCTATTCTAAAAGTTTCAAATGTCTAGCTACTCGGGAAGTTAGTTAAAAATCGATTGCAAGAATTGTACTGGACATACAAACAAGAAATCAAGCTAATAAAAACGTAGTATAATTACAAGATAAAAAGAACTTTTTATATACTACGTTTTTTAATTCAATTAATTCATTTTTTATTTACTTGGTTTACTTATTCTTTTTTGCTGTCATACAATGTTTACCTCTCAAAAAATCTTAATTTTGAAATCTGTCAAAATGAAGGATTGTAAATATTGGGGATATGACAAAACAAATAAAATAACATGCGGATTTTTTCCGAACTAACTTTCCATGCAGCAAATTTGCTGAAAACGAATTAAATTCTACTGAAAAATTACTAAAAGCATTAAAATAATGCATTGTCATCGTGTTCTGAGCTGTTCTGAAAGTTTCGGGATGTTAGTTAAAATTCGATTGCAAGATTTTTACCGGACAAACAAACAAACAAACAAACATACAAACAAGAAACCAAGTTAATAAAAACGTAGTAAAAATAAAGTATGATGTTCTATTTTAAAATTAATAGCAAGTATTTTTAAAAATAATCTCCACAATAGGTTGGGTATACATATTAAGGTAAAGTTGGGTAAAAATCGTAATCTGTCATCATCCGCGCCGGAGAGTTTGAGGTAGGAACGTATGGCTCTTTAAGGAATAAGGAGACAGCTTTGACCAGCAATAGTTTAGCACTAGACCAGCAATAGGCTTCTTAAGGGACTCTCTTACAAAAGGATGTCTGTAAAATTTGTTATTCTTTATTTCCTTCAAAATCCTACGAATAACTCGATTTCCAGTGAGGCGAATGTGCGTGGTGTGGCTAATTCCTTAGCTTTGCAATTCTTCGGATCTTACTTACTTCCTGGACCTCGTATGTTCATGACCTTCCTTTTTTTCTTTTTTTCCTTCTGGTTCAACTATATTATCGTCTTTTTCGTCATGGGTCCTGGTCGTTTGTTTGATTCTCTGCTCTTTTTCTTTCAGACCTCTTGCCCTTGCTACATCTTTTATATAGATTTGGTTTAGAGTCAACTTAATCATCTTTCCTTATGATCTTTGACATGTAACGCCTCTTGTCTTATTATTTCCTTAGTTTAGCTCCAGCAGAAGACACATTTTCCGCAGTCTAGTCTTAATTATTAAGACTACAACGAGTCTTTACTGCTCAATGGGAGTATTTCTTAAAGCTGATAATCGATATGAAATAAATAAGACCATGATACAAAATCAATCAATAACAAGATTATTTTTGCAAAAGACACATGTTAAGTAAAATGTGTGTGTAATCTCCGGATGTGTTCATTGAAGAGGAAATTATAATCGAAATTGAAGCCGTGTATAGTAATAATTAATGGCAAGTCTAGATCATTCGGATTTCATGATTTCTAGTTTGACCTTTTAGAAACTTGAGAAGTTAAAAGTAAATCAAATCATTTTACAGAAACTTGGTTTCTTATTGCTAAATTTAAGATTTAAAAACTTTATTTTAAACTTAAGTTTCCTTAGGTGCCATTAATTTTACAACTAGTTTTTTTTTTTTATTAATCTACGTTTTATTGTTGAAGTTAAAACGAGTTATTGGTCCTTATAATAGTTTGTTTATTAAGGTTTTTAGTTGTCTCAGTTCAATTAACGAAAGGAGAATTATTAGGTAATTCAAGAACATGTTTCGGTTAGTTATTACTCTGTTGAAAATTGAAAAATAAAAAGAACCATGTTTTTTTGGCACAATCTGTTCTAATTTTATCTAATAAAAAAATGGTTTTCTTGTAAATTCTCATTTTTCATTAAGGCCCAAGTTATAACATTGTTAAATGATTAACATGTTGATTATTAATCTGTGCTTAATTTTCCTTGGTTTTAATTAAGTCTTCTGTAATCCGCTATTTATTATAGAGAAGTTATTTTATTAATTTACAGTGTAAGCCACTGGAATTCTAAAGACGAGAGTAATACCTTGGATGATCTCCTATCTATTAGCTGAAGTAGTTTACATTATTAGATCGGGATTAAATTTTAATTTAATTACCTAAGGCGTCTTCCATTCTTGTTTGTGATTACAAGATGGATAACAGTTTTTAAACAAAATCATTCAATATTATAAATTAAAATTTTCCATTTATTAAAATCTTTTAGTATGTAGTTTTATAATTTCTAGTTAAGTTTATTCCTTTGACATCCATAATACTGTCAATGATATTATGTATAATTATAACATATTTGGTTCTCTAAGTAAAAGCTTTGATTCAATAAAAGTTAAATTTTAAAACTAGGGTTTAATGTTTCACGATTAAATCTTTAAAGACAAGATACACTTAACTATATAACGTTTTTGCTGTTTGTGTTTCTTTCTGATCAGCACATTATAGATTGTATAGGACGAGAGATCGGTTATCATCCTCATCCACTCGATGTGGTCATTACTTTAAAATATGTCTTAGCTATTAGGTGTTCGAACTAGATATATGTATTTTTGTTTTGGCCTAGGTTTCAGGCTATTTATACGCTTACTACAACCGATACCACATTGTACACTGTATTGTACATTGTAAATTGTACACCGATACCTCTCATGTTATGTAGTAATTAATTCAATTTTGTAACATTGTTCACTTCTTTCTAGTTCTTTCTGTTCATATAATGGTTTTTGCTTATGTTTTATACAGATATATTTTGTGTTTTAGTTACCACCAATTGTTTTGATAAAGTTTGTTTATTGTTAGATTATTTAGTTTTAAGTTGGTTCGATATATTTCAAATACATAATTTATTATGTAATTAGTTATTTTTAGGGATTAGATTAGGGTACTCGCAACTCGCTTGAAACAAAGGTCAAAATAACAACTTATCTGGTTCGAACCCCAGAAGTGTGAAATATAGCGATGATCACATCGAGTAGATGACTAAACTGAACCCTCCCCCAGTCTTGTAATAACCTAATGTGTGTTCATCGGGATGTAAAAGATGTGGCAAAATATGGAAAGTTCATTCCATCGTGATTTTATTAATTCACTTATGACTTTTAATACTCTAAAAGCAGTCATTTTACTTTTAAAACCCTAATTAATGTAGTTATTATAGATCGGATTCGACCAGTGGCGGCGGTAAGATATTTGGGGCCCCCTCCCGCAAACTTTGTTGTGGGGCCCATTATTTTCCTTTCAGGTGCCCCCAGGGGCCCCCAAACCCCCGGGGCCCACCGCGCCGCATACAATTACATAAAGAT
>KZ651691.1:104971-133299 GCA_001010745.2 Gerris buenoi | reverse complement strand
CAGTCAATTGTTGTTAGTCCCAATGTACTCTGTTCAAAAGACAAAAATTGTGGGATATATATATATATATATATATATGTGTGTGTGTGTGTGTGAGAGGTTTATATTTTAAAATTTAGTGATATACACATATTGGCGCCAAATCTAGATCTCGCATGTCCCAAAAAATCCCCTTGAGCCGGCCATGACCATCACAAAACTTCCTCTCTTTATATAATTTGTATAAGAGAAAGTAAATATTTATCTTTAACCTCTTTAGTTAGTCGCTATAAATTAAATTAATTTAACGTTCTGCAAGGATAATTTTATATCCACTCTTCTTTACATTATATCACTTGAATAACACAATTTAATATATTTGACTAAATATGTGTTATTTCAGGAACGTAACTTTATTAACAAGGTATAACGTCATGTGTTATGCTATCTCTAAATCATATCTTTTACTTGAATAATTTATTAACCACGTCTGTTTGCTTTGAGTCTTAGAAATAACTCTAACTAGTGATAAGGAAATATTTTCCACACAATCTACTTTTACATATAAGCTGTGTATGAATTGCTCGCTCCTATTGTTTGAAAAAATTAGTTGGAACAATCCGAAAGATCTAGTCATACTGTGAGTGACATCAGCTGTGAATCATTTCCTTTTATAAGTTTCTCTTATGTATTTATTATTCTTTGTTTGTTGCGTTTAAAGTAACTTGAATAGAAATGACTGATAACTATATTTGTACCGAAGAAAAAATTATCTTTTCTCTTACGGATAAAATTAAAATTACTTCTGTAGTTGTGGCATTCGTTTAGTAAAACCACACAACATACTGTGAATAACACAGACTGTGTGTAAACCACACTTAATACTGACTTACCTGGTTACAATTCGATTACAGGCGATGCATGTTTTATATATCATTAGTGTGTCATCACATCTGTATATAGCCTATCACTCCGCCCTTGACTTTATTTTTGTTGTATGTATTAGTTAGTCTAAAAGAAACTGCAAATAAACTAAGTCATAAATTACACGCGTAAAATAGTAGTTCGCCTTAATTGACCACCATCTTGAAAATATTTAGTGTGAAATTTTTTAATTACACATTCTTTTCCTACTATTTAAGACTATTAAAGCGATGTATTAAATATCATGTTAACTAAAACATCATTTTTAGGCGTCCGCCATCTTGAAAAATTAAGTGTGAAGTTTTTATAAAACTACTCAGTTGTCACAATTGCTGAGATTCATCTATGTGCCGAATTTCTTTCAAATCGATAATTTTTTCCCGCCAGTTATCGTTAGATGAACAATAAAGACAAACTTTTCAAAGCCCAAGTCTCTGAGCTGAAGAACTTACTACCCTCGTTCAATATTACACATTTCGATCCAAAAGTGATGCAGTTGGCTAATTGGTTGTTAATATGAAAGAATGGCTCGCTCGACTGTCTCCAAATTCATGAATTTCAAGACAGAAATCCGTTCAAACATCAGTAAACAATTTAGGTCCCTTGTCTGTCGTTTTGCAAACGGTTGACGATTTTGGTGATCTTAAAACTATCGTCTTAAAACTTGGTCTGATTTTAATGAAATTTGATATGATAGGTCATTATTAGTCGAATATTGGTCCCATATAAGTATCAAAATTTTGAGTCCAGTGGTTTCTCTTTAACATGCGCTCAAAGTATTTTTTAACAACTCCTAGGTATATCTTTAAATCTGATTTTTATAAGGAATTAAATTTTTATTATTGATACAGCTTATCTGTAAATTAACTTAATAGTTCAAGAATAGCTTTTAATTAAACTTTTTATCCAAATTTTAATGAGAATTTACTTTGATTTAGCTGTGTAAATATATAATTAAATGAGATGAGTTAATCGAGAATCGTATTTATTTTTGCTTCTGTGTAAGTTATATATTTATATTTAATTCACTAATCCTGGTAGCTTCTGATGATGATTTACAATTAAAAACAAATAGTCATTCCCCAAAAATATACATCTTCTTAGATTTTGCCAATTGATCGGTTTCATTAGATATGTTATTGTTATTACATCAAATAGACTACCTATTTTATTGGTTTGGCACATAGCTTCCTCGCATCCTATCACATACTTTATTGATTTTATGCTTTTACAAGCCTTTATTGTCTAATTTGTTTAATTTTAGCGAATTTTCGAAGAAAATTAAGCTATTGCAATGACTTCAAAATTTTTGTAATGCGAATTTTTGAAATTTTTTTTCATGGAAATCCGTGTCAGGCCATTCTAAATTGATCCCTAAATTTTAACACTTTTTTATGTATGTATGTATATATGTATGTATGTATATATGTGTCACTCCAGACGATATCTCCCCTTAGGATTCACTTAAAAATTTCAAGCAAATTTTAAACTATCAATAATATCAAAAGAAAGGATGAGTTCGTCGGCCAGAATTTTTGGAGTTCATTTAGGGCATTTTGACAATTTTGGTCAAAAATAGCATAAATTCGTGTTTTAATAGTTGTGATAATATGATGAAAGTGTACATAACAACAATTACTGTACTCTTAAAGAGCTTTCGAATGATGTGCATCTTGATGGGTAAATACTATTTTGACTTTTGTACCCCGTACCCGAGTGTACCCAAACATTATTTTTTCACCCATCCAAATTCTACAAACCAAAATTTTTCTATATAATCATAAACCAATAATACACAGATTTCTTTGAAAATTCGCTCATTAAGTCATGGTGCATGACTGGACTTTTTTCCTCCGTTTTTGTAATCTGTCAAAATTGTTTTAAGTTTTTTACATGAATTGAAGTATATCAATTTTGCAAAAGTTAAAGAGCGCAGATGGTTCAAATTATTCTGGCTCTATCTCTGGGGGTTACTTTCGACAAACTAAAGAAGTTTCATACATATCAAATAATAAATGTATGTTTGGGCGCATGCGGAAGAGAAACAAATGAGCGCAGAAAGTTGAAACTTATATTTAGACCAAAAATGAGCTAATCATGACCTACCATACAAATTTCATTAAAATCGGTCGTTTTTAAAATATGTTGGTTCGCAAAATTTAAGCGACAGACCGACAGACAGGCACGGAACAAAAATTATCCCTGATATCTGAAACGGACTTCTGTCTTGGAATTTTTGGAATCGGAGGCATAAAATATTTTTGTTCTTCAGAACGATTACATAGCTTCTGTTACCTTCGGTAAAAGCTCGGAAGCAAAATTAGGTTTTTATAGAAACCAATTTTATTTAAATGAAAAATTATTTATATTTAACAATTTGTTATTGATATAATTGATTCAACCAATTATATTAATTATTGATTTCAACCAATTAAATGAGATAAGACTTAGCTTTCAGATCTAAACCTACTTGAAGAAGTCAATCCCTTCTTAAGATACTTTTTGTCTTTACGATAAATAGAGGTTTAGATTAATCCTTAAAAAGCCCTCTCAATAATTTATTATTATAAGTTAAGTCTGATTAACGATTTCCTCTCTTTCTATCTACATCTTGACCTCATAGTAAATTTATTTTTAATTTTATTACTCCATAAAACATATCCAAAGCTCGAAGGATTGATCTTAGTTCTTAAATGCCTCATATTTTACTTCCGAGCTTACCGAAGCTAACGGAAGCTATGTGGTCGTTTTTGAAAAACTAAGATTCTTTGTCTTCGATTTTAAATACATATCTTAAGACTGCTTCACACATCCGTTTAGACATCGGGCCTGGCTTGTATGTCTTTCCAATTTTGCGAACCAAAATATCTTAAAAACTGCTCGCCTAATTTAATTTAATTTTGGATTAAATGAAGTTTGTGTGGCTGGTCATAATTAGGCCATTGTTGGTCCCATAAATTATTTGTTATTTACTCCCATATCTTTAAAATCATTCATCTACTTTTTCAGAGACTTGGATTGTTTGTGGAATATAGCCCACAGATGGTCCTAGAATAATTTCAAATATCTAGGCTCGTCAAATTTTGACATCGTTGGATGTCATAATAGAGTTTTAGATTCCGCCCTAAAGATGTCTCTAGCATTGAAGTCGAAACTTCAATACTAGAGACATCTTTAGGGATGTACCTGTTGATTTTATGATAGTAACAATGGGTGACGTTACTATTATTAGATCAATTTTACACCTTTAAGGCTGATCTGTACCACATTTGATTCAACTATAGACCGCCCCCTTGGGTCTGGGGCTGAAGTTAAATTAAAGGCAGGGAGTTTTAGCTGGTAGTTCAGCTTCATTGGGAGCCCAGGACAAATTGCGTATAGGCATTTTGCGTCCCTCCCTTCAACCTCCGACCCTGAATATGTTGCTAACATAGTCGGAACATACATCCTCGATGACGCGGTCACTACCGGAAGACCTAGAAGCCCAAATTTTGTGTTAATTAGCATTTTTAAAAATTGTTTTTTATCCACTTGTCTCAATTTACATTGATCCGCTAAAATTAGAGGTGGTTGAACTAAGACATTTAAAAATATTTAATGACTTGTGGCCAAGAGCTAATTCATTGAAAATATTATGAAAGTAAGGTATTTATTTACCTTTTTAAGTAAGGTACCTGAATTTATTTGATTCTTAGTTTATTTGATTTTTAGGTATTAGATAAATGCTGTGGATTGATATGTACTGTACTGTCGTACTGTGCCTGATTTCCTATTCGGTTAATAAGATGAAATTTAGAAACTTTTTTTATTTTAATATATATGTATTTATAAAGGGTTAAAATTACTATCTAACCTCAATATCTCGTTATAGATGGTTATATCCATAAATAAATTTTAACCATAGCCATAACAAATAAATAGTATATTAAAAAATATAACCCCTTTTTGCTTTCTACCGATCTTACTTTCGTACATGTTTAGTCTAATTTGGCTTTTGAAAGAGGTAACTTAAAACTTAATCTGTTGCTTAAAATAATGTTATTTATTTTAAATTCTCTAAGTTTAAATATTGTATAAATTTAAACCGTTTAAGCGTATAAGGTACGTCATGTTATGTTAGCTAAGGCAGATAAAAAAATAAAGTTTATTTCAATTTTTTTTTTGAAGTAAGTATATTTTTAGTAATTTTATTTTTACGATTTCTTCTGAGATTTAAGTGTTGGAATGACAACTAACAGACGACTGATAGTGAATATTTTATGTGCAGGTAAATTACGTTCTTTAATTGGTTTTCTTTAGTTGTAAATTACATTCTTTAAAGCCCTCTTTTCTTTAAGGTTTTTACATACAGAATGTTTCAGAATTCCACGGTAATATTTTAGGGATGTGTTCTCTAGAACAAAATAAGCTAAACAATTAATATTATCACATGTCTCAAATTAATTTATCACGTATATATGTTGAAGTTATAAGATATTTATTAAACAATTAAGCAGTCAGAGTAACTACTCAACCTTTTTTGTTCTCTGGAAAGTCTTACAGCATCATTATGATCCTTCATAGTTACCGCTGCTTCCACAATCCGATTCCGATTCTTGCATGCTAATAGATAAAAATAAATCATAGTCTTCTTCCGGCCCCATTTACATCATTACATTTATTCGCAAAATAAATGTAATGTACCCTCTTGATGGTCACCAGGTCCGTTTCGACTGAAAAGTCTAACTTATTCTTATTATTAGATTGATGACTTTTCATACACAAATACTTTTAAGTTAATATATTATTCAAATAGCTGACTTATAGTAGTGCGTTTTTTTTTTTTTTTTACTCCAGTTAGTGGTGTAATTTAGTTTTAGGTAAGGTCGTTCTGTGGTGAGCGCGTCTCAGTCGTTTTAGGTGACTTTCCGCCTTCTGGTTCCTTTGTGAATATTTCTGTTCATGTAAATTACATTCTTTTATATGTTTGACAAGGCCTCTATTTTTTTAAGGTTCTTACATACAAGGTGGTCCAAAAGTCCCCTCTTAACTTTTGAACGGTTTGAGACAAATTAATGAAACTTGGGGGATCTCTACCATATAAAGGGAAGTTTGTTTTCATTCTATCGCCCACTAGGGGCAACCACCCACTTTGCCCCCAGGCCACCCAACTTCAAAATTTCAAATTGGAATGTATATTTTTGGTAGCATATTTGGATTCTACGGTGAAAAATAATAAACTTTTACTTGAAACTATTTTTTCTTTCTCAAATATTTTGCCCCCTACAGAAAGGGGTAAAGATAGCAAAATAACCCTTCCGAAATAGTAATAAAATAACACTTACATCGTTACAAAATCTAAACGCTTAGAAATTAAGTAATGAAACTTGGGGGATCTGCACCGTGTAAAGGGAAGTGTGTATTTATCCACTCGCGTACTAGGGGCAACCACTATTTTGCCCCCAGGCGTTGAAATCTACAATTTTTATACCTTTGCTCCCCTATAGGGGGCAAAATATTAGAGATAGAAGAAAAGTTTAAAGTAAAATGTTTTTATTTTTCGCCGTAGAATCTAAATCTACTATCAAAAATGTACACTCTCACTCTAGGTTAAAATTTTTAAGCTAGGTGGCCTGGGGGCAAAATGGGTGGTTGCCCCTAGTGGGCGATTGCATCGAAACAAATTTCCCTTTGCATGGTAGAGATTCCCCAAGTTATATTAATTTATCTCAAACCGTTCAAAAGTTAGAGGGTGGGGGATACTTTTGGACCACCCTGTATACAGAATATTTCAGAATTGCATGGCAATATTTTAGGGATGTGTTCTCTGGTACAAAATAGACGAATGAAAAAATTGCGATGATTTTATGACAGATTTTAGGCTACTTTCATGAAACCTATCATAAGATATTCACGTATAAACATAAAAATACATATCAAGATATTTTGTACTAGATAACAAATCCTTAAAATAGTGCCGTGCAATTTTTAAACACCCTGCGCATTTTTATTAATTAAACCAACACAGGTTTAATCGGAATCTTTAAAATACAAAACTTACTTTACTTTTAAGCTTTATTTCGTTAAACTTTGGCGTGTTAAGGAAAATGCTTAGTCGTGTTATTACATCTTGGAACTTAGCAATTACGTTACGATGTCTATTTGCGGTAATGTGAGAAGTACTAATTAGGTTTAATTGAACTGGTTAATTCCAGTGAATTAACCATTAACCAGGTAGGATTTCCTAAAAGGGAATGAGGTTTTCCTCTGAAAAGGCTAATCAGTGCTTCCAGCTCGTGACTCCTTTAATGCTTCCTTAGCCCTTTGCCTTTGAAGCCGAACTATCGAAGTTAAGATTCCCTTAAAATGTTCATTTTGACTTCTTTTGCATTTTTTTCTTCTTCTTGTTATGTCTGATTGGCACATAACTTCCTCGCATCTTATCATGTACTTTATTGTTATATCATGTTTATTGTGTAAAAACGAGTATTAGTTTGTATAAATCTTTAACACTTCATAGCGCTGTCGCTGTTGGTTTTCTAAAAAATTGTATTTAAAAAAAAAAAAAAAAATTGTCTCATTAAATAGATGAAGTTTGATTTTTTCCCCGACCTAAAATTTAACTTTAAATTTGAAGTTTCCGTTTACGTGAGCGTTGCGCGTGAGCACTTAAACGGATAACGTTGTCCAACGACATCGGCCTGGGCGTTGGTAATATTAACATGTCTACCACATTTCATCAAAATCGGTTGACATTTAGTCAAGTTATCGTCGCACGTTTCAGGATTCGCGGACACACAGACCGACAGACACGGAACCAAAAATGTTCCCTGATGTCTGAAACGGATTTCTGTCTTTGAAATTTTAAAATCGGAGACATAAAAGTTTTTCGTAGTCAAAAGTGAACACAATACTTCCGTTACCTTCGGTAACCTCGGAAGCAACATATTGTAACATATAACTTGTTTATAAAATTGTTATCAGTTTTAATTAGGTGTCTTAATTCATTTTTCAGAAGTTTTAATAAATTTATTATTTTATCAGAAAAATTTACTATTTTATTATTCTTTTATAAAATACTATTTTAAAAATCTTTTAAAATAGTATTTCTTTAGTTTTTAAATTAGTTACTTATTAAGTGGGTGTTTCTAGCATATTTTTTGTTTATTTTTAAATGTTCAATTTGGTTGCAATATTTCTAGCTTAATAAACGGGAAAATGAAGATAATATTATAAAGTCCTTATTAAAAATTTAAATTAACTTTTCTACGAGTTGAGAAAATAGGAGAGTTAATGAAAACAAGCTATATTGTAATAAATACCAACATCAGAAGTTTTATTCTTTTTGCAAGTTAATGTTTTTTTGTTGATAATTATTAGTTCACTACTGGTTGAGCCAATAAAGTACAAGCAAAATTGATGAAACTTATCTATTTTTTATATAAATATTATTTTTTCTATTTTTTATATAAATAACTAACTTATTTATTTTATTGTGTATTTTCTGAATTATTTTGTCAGAAAATTATATATATATGTGTATATATATATATTATATCCGAAGATTATTATTAATAATTAGGCCCTGCTTAGGTAGATAGATACGCTGGTCATCCTTTAGGCTGTCATTAACCTCAGTCTATCGTTGTCAAAATAAAAATGAAAAATTTAAACGTATAAAAAAAATTATTTGTGATTAGGGACCAATAACTGTATTACATGAGTACATTATTTAATTGATGTGTGATGTGATTAATTATCTGAATTAGCAGAGAGTACTATTATTAGTGTTATGGATTATGGTAGATTATGCTCCATTGTCAGCATTACATAGAATCTATTGTATTACTATATCCCTAAGCTAGGCAGTTTGGTGTATTCCTACCATTTTACTTTCTTCTTTACGCTGTTGTCTCATTTATTGTTTAAAAATATATATGCATCTATACATTAATTTTATTAAGTAGTTTAATCCCTGTTATTTTAAGTCTTCCAACTAAACCTGTTGTTAGGATATATTGATTAATTATTTCCTGTTGTGTAACAGAGTATTTTATGTGTGTGTATCGTCAGTGAAGTCATACGATAACGGTGTGACACATGACACATCACGTGCTTACCTTCTTTCTTTAGAAATCTTCCACAATATTAACTACATCTTACCATATAGGCTTTAAGTAGTTATAAATTATACTATATTATATTGAAGTGTAACTGTCTACTGATTCCGATTCATTTTTATTTTATATGTTTCGGTAGTAAAGATGCCAAAATTACTTAATATCAATACATAGCTCTGTCTCTTAATCCTTATATTATATTAACATTAGCCGTTATGCCCGTGGTAACGGGCAGAATAATTAATATGGTTGAGAAAAAGAGCTGAGAGATAATTAGTTATTATTAAAATAGATATTTAAAGGGATATTTACTGTTTAAATACTAAGTTTTATGCAATTATAATTAAAATTAAAATATTTAAATAGATATATTTACTCTTTAAATAGTAAGTTTTATGCTCTGATATTTGTTATATTCAGAGGTCACTGGTTCTATCCCAGCTTATGGCTCATCAATTTTTAACGTTATAAATCATTTAGAGGTGCGTCGTCGCCCGTCGGGACTCTACTCTATTATATAAAGGATAATTTTTCACAAAGAACTACTTTTAAAAATAGTCTGCCAATTACATAGCTTCCTTGCGTCATATGTCGCATACTTAAATGATTTTATGATTTTTACAACTTACAACTATTGTCAAATTTGTTATTGTCAAATTTATTTAATTTTTCCCCCCTTATTTAAATCTTTTCAATATTTTGTAAAACTCGCGATATTTTCCCCAATATCTTACGCCGCTAGAAAATAAATAAAGTGCCTAAGAAATGAAAATAAATAAATTGTTCAAAACTATCCTGACCATTTTCGCTTGAACCTACACAAGTGAATCAACTTTTAGTTAAATTAATTTCGCTAAGAACAAATATAGGTCCCGCCTAACACATGAAATCCTTCAGCACCTGCAGAATAGCAGTATCCAAAGAACCAGCGGACATTTATCATAAACCACCCTAATCTGCAGACAGTCTGCAGACTGTTTTGTCTCCAGTGTGCGCCTAGCCTAAGAAAACATGTTTTTATTGGTTTTCATAACTATTGATTAAATTACATAAATTATTATAGATTAAGTAATATGTATAATGCTGTTTACTGATCTATTTTATCTACAATGATAAGGAGCACAACTTTTATTATATTACATTTACTATTGTTAAGTTCTATTCAAGTTTTTATAAAAATACTTGTGTTCATAGTTTTGTCAACGAACTACATCTTATGTTTACTTTATTTCATGACAAAGTGTTAAATTTCACATAAGATAAGCATAAAAACGCTGTTTCGAGAGGTTATATTTTCATAATTTNCCCCCGGGCCCCCCTCCCAGAATGTTGCCCCCCCCCCAAATAATGTACAGCTGACGACGCCAATAGGTTTTAAAGATATTTTGGTTTGCCAAAATTAATGACAGACCGACAAAAAGACATGGAACCAAAAATTTCCCCTGTTTGCAAACTCCAGCGGACCTTAGAAATCTTCGGATTCTGAAATTTGGCTCTTTATGCAATCCTGGTGAGGACCATTGCTGTAGAAATTTTATACTTTATTTAATTTGTAATTATAAATCAATTTTATCAAAAATATAAATGACAAATTGGGATAATACGAGTGAACCATTTATGTATATAATGTAAACTCAAGTTGTTTTCATTTAAAAAAAAAAAAAAAAAAAAAAAAAAAAAAGTATTACAAATTACATATGAGTCATATGAAAGTTAAAGTGTGAAATGAATTATGAAGCTTTTTGACACTTAGACTGTGCTAAAGAATACGAATAGCATAGTTGGCAAAGTCGTGCATAGATGTCGAGCCAAACAGGCCAAGAGGGCAAAGCACTCAGCTGAAATATTTATTTTTACTGAAATATTTGTTTTCGCTCATTAAGAATGAGACCAGGTTGACGTAGAGGCGTGTCATTAACTCATTACGAACTAAAGATTCCATTTCTATTCATAAAAACTTAAAATGTTAGCTGTATAGATTCATTTGCCAAAAAACAATTTTAAACTCTCAACTATTCTTTAGTTTTGTTGTCTCTTTTGTCTCGATTAGAATTAGCGAAACATTAGCTTTTAGTTAAATAGGGTGATTGGACTAGCCACTTCACTAATCTACTACCTGTCCGTTTGCTTTATTATTTACGTCTACAGGTGATAAGAAAAAAAATTGTTTGGTCCTTATATATAGCCAACAAGTTAAGATAAGATACTATAAGCTCTGTAGTAATATTGTACTCGTAATACTGATAAGATAAGGTCTACGGTAAATAAAGTTTGAATGATTTGAATCGGTGAATGGACAAACGATAAATATACCAAATTGCCCATTGATTTAGCCTAATTTCAAGTTTGTAGAATATGCCTGTATATTTTATTGAGATAAAGCATTTCATTCAAAAAGTTGATTGATAATGAATTTTAATAGTGATTTTTTTTTTTTTGTTTTTTAATAACCAATATAAGTAAATATTATTTTAAAGATAAAATAAAAAATATAGTACTTTGTATTACTATATCCCTAAGCTAGGCAGTTTGGTGTATTCCTACCATTTTACTTTCTTCTTTACGCTGTTGTCTCATTTATTGTTTAAAAATATATATGCATCTATACATTAATTTTATTAAGTAGTTTAATCCCTGTTATTTTAAGTCTTCCAACTAAACCTGTTGTTAGGATATATTGATTAATTATTTCCTGTTGTGTAACAGAGTATTTTATGTGTGTGTATCGTCAGTGAAGTCATACGATAACGGTGTGACACATGACACATCACGTGCTTACCTTCTTTCTTTAGAAATCTTCCACAATATTAACTACATCTTACCATATAGGCTTTAAGTAGTTATAANAAACACTATCAACAAGTGTTACATATTTTTGTAATCTACTCTTCAATGCCTTTCATTGGATACCCACTAAAAATTTAGAAAACATTTATCTATGGCCTATAAGACCGCACATTTTTCATATTGTTTAATATTTTTAGCAACCGCAGAAATATAGTTTCGGGGGGGGGCAAAATTTTAATGTTTTTGGCAAAATTACATGGGAAATTGAACACTTTCCATAAGTGTTATATTATATTTTTGTTATTTGCTCTCCAATACATTTCATTTGACTTAACGATCATTTTGGATTTGAACAGCTGATAATTTTCAGTTCGCTATATTTTTCGTGTGTGCTCGTCAAAACGATCTTTAATATTGGAAAGTTTCATATTTTTATTTCTTTTGATTTAAAAGTTATTCGAACCGTACAGAGTGACAGGCACACAGACAGAAAGACATTAAGGAACGAAACTATAAGGGTTTATTTATTTTTTTTTTGATTTTACCAACGAATCCCTAAAATGCTAGACTTATGAATTCAAAGCTAAACTTTTTTGACATTACCTGGCCAGATTTACCCTCTTTTTACAATTTTACTTTTCTTTTTATCGATGTTCTTTTTGCAGATATCGCAAATATTAATTCTTAATTATTAGTTTTATATATTCATCTAAATAAATCATGTCCTCAATGAAAACCCTATCGTTTAATATTCTTTTTTAATTAAAGATATCTTTATGGATAATTGTGTTTATCTCAAATTCAACTCTAGAATCTTCTAAAGATAACAAATCTTAAATTGGCACACTGCCACGAAGAATTAAAGCACCAGAAAACAAATTGCACTTTGAAGTGAGTATAATTTGTATAAATGTTTTTAAAACTAAAATAGTTGATGTTCCCAGATGTTTCTTCGTTCTTTTATTATGTTTTGGCAACCTTTTTTATAAGCATTTTGGAATGTTTTAATGTATACATGTACTAGAAAAACCCAATTTAGTTTTGCCATAATAGAAATACTGTTTAGTAATTTTACGACTACAATTTAAGATCTGATATTTTATCTTATATAATATGGCAACAACTTTTATTTTCAACATTCTATTTTGATCCTTAATTTTCTAATCGAATGTGATATCTATCTTTGTTGATTTGCCCATATAAGTTACCAAGTGTATAAATTATAACTATTTTTTTGTCATTCTGTTATGGCATAACTTTAGAGGAACTCAAGAATTACAATGAAGTTAAAAACATGGGTTTTTTGTATTTTCAAGCTAAGAAAAGTCAAAGTCAATTATTTGTATAGCTAGTAGTAATGATTTGCTGTGATGAATGTTTCAAACAGAAAATCTAGCTTAAGAAACCTTTCTTAATAACTAAAGTGTTATAAAAAAATGACAAATGTGTGCAAACTGTGTTGTTTTCCCTCATTTTTTTAAAAAAAGAAAAATCTGTGGGCTACTTTCAACAAGCCATCCGAATTTCTTCATAATGGATGAGTTAATACTTTTAAATATAAACGTATAGTTGTAAATAAATACATATTTGAGTCTAAGCGAAAGAGTAAAGAATTTGCGCTAAAAGTTGGACGAATATTGAGATAATTATCTACCATTCAAATTTCTTTTGTCATTCAAGTAGTTTTTAAGGTATTGTGGTTCGCATGTGTTAACGGAGATACCAACAGTCTGACACTTTAAGGTATTGTGGTTCGCATGTGTTAACGGAGATACCAACAGTCTGACACTTTAAGGTATTGTGGTTCGCATGTGTTAACGGAGATACCAACAGTCTGACACTTTAAGGTATTGTGGTTCGCATGTGTTAACGGAGATACCAACAGTCTGACACGAGTTCCCTAAATTATATTTATTATCTGGATGCAAATTTCCAAGCTACTAAACACTAAACATTCTTCTAACGCAAACTAACTATTATAACGCTATAAAAATATTATGTTACATTATGTTATAGAAATAATTATTCAAGATTCCACGAATTTAATTTAATTATATTTTACAGCTTTAACATAAAGATATTTATCACTTTTTTAAAATTAAATTAAAATGTATCTCTTGCTTTCTCGTCTAGGTATCTCGAATGAAGAAGTATTTAATTAATACCATTGTTCGACTTGGTCTTTAATTATAAAGATTTTAAGTTTAATTAGCGGAAAATTAATGGTGAGAATATTATGTAACTTAAAATTCTAAGTGACATGTAACTTGAATTTCTAAGGAAACATTACTCCATTGTGCCACTTTAGAGTGAAGGACAATTTAGCTACTGATACATAAATCAGTGTGGGACAGATAACGTCAACGACTTGAGTTGCCATGTGGTTACTATGTGTCTCTTCTCCCTAGTTTAATAATTGCTTCGATAATGTTATGCTGAATGCATCCGGTTAAGTTGCCCCTTGCTCTACTTCTTTTACCTCGACTTGTCTCAACATAAAAAAAGACAAAAAAAATCTACAGATACTAAATCTTATAAACAATTTCAAGATTTTTTATTTATTTATTTTTTTTTTTAATAATAAATCTTTTATCTGTTGGTTCTATCTTTGAACAATTTTTTATTTTTATTTTTGGTACCTTGTTTAGGTCTATATCTTTTAGAAACATCTTAAATTATTAAGTCCTACTTTTTTTTAAATGCGAAATTAAATTATTCTTTATCTTATTGGGGAATCTTTAATATTCAATAACATTTTATTGTGACCAATTATATGCTATTAATTTTTAGAATCTAAGATATTTTTTTTATAGTTTTATTCTTTTTTTTTTACAAAATCTTATCTGATAGAATATGTTTTATTTCTAATTTTGATTCCCGTGATATATATGACATAAAACAAGTTTCTTTTTGTTAATAATAATGCAAACGAATGTAAGTTATTTTTCTAATAGGAAACATATAGTAGTATAAAATAAAACGTATAATATAACCTATAATAGAATTATAGAATAGGAACCTATAATAGAATAACATTATAATAGCAGATAATAGGAAACATATAATAGCCGCTAAAATAATTTTCATACTAATGCTAAATTTTTTCAGTTTATTTATTTACTTTCGAAAAACAACACTAACAGTATTGTGCTGATCAAATGTAATCTAAATTTATCTTATTTATTTATTTTTTTTTATTTTTTAATCAATTTCTTTATTGGCAAAAGTTAACAAGAGTATCTTATTTATTTAAGTGTTATATAGCAATGTAAATGTTTATATATAATATTGCATGTCATACTATTTTAAAGACCTTTTCAGATAGAATAATACTATGTAAGTTTTTGCCTGCAAAATTTTCCTGTTTGCCTTATTGAAAACAGCTATGACCGAAATGGGGGTGTGCAAAAAGAAGTTAATGGTTATATAGCATGTCACATACTATTTTAAAGACCTTTTCNTGTGTCAAGATTCAAATCACAAAAATAAACAATGATAATTTCAGTAACCATGGTAGCCACATGACCAATTATATGCTATTAATTTTTAGAATCTAAGATATTTTTTTTATAGTTTTATTCTTTTTTTTTTACAAAATCTTATCTGATAGAATATGTTTTATTTCTAATTTTGATTCCCGTGATATATATGACATAAAACAAGTTTCTTTTTGTTAATAATAATGCAAACGAATGTAAGTTATTTTTCTAATAGGAAACATATAGTAGTATAAAATAAAACGTATAATATAACCTATAATAGAATTATAGAATAGGAACCTATAATAGAATAACATTATAATAGCAGATAATAGGAAACATATAATAGCCGCTAAAATAATTTTCATACTAATGCTAAATTTTTTCAGTTTATTTATTTACTTTCGAAAAACAACACTAACAGTATTGTGCTGATCAAATGTAATCTAAATTTATCTTATTTATTTATTTTTTTTTATTTTTTAATCAATTTCTTTATTGGCAAAAGTTAACAAGAGTATCTTATTTATTTAAGTGTTATATAGCAATGTAAATGTTTATATATAATATTGCATGTCATACTATTTTAAAGACCTTTTCAGATAGAATAATACTATGTAAGTTTTTGCCTGCAAAATTTTCCTGTTTGCCTTATTGAAAACAGCTATGACCGAAATGGGGGTGTGCAAAAAGAAGTTAATGGTTATATAGCATGTCACATACTATTTTAAAGACCTTTTCTGGTAGAATAATACTATAAAGGTTTGCTTACAAAATGATTCCTGGAAGCCATATTGAAAACAATTATGACCAACATGGGGGTTTGCAAAAAAAGTTAATGGTTATATAACATGTCACACACTATATTAAAGACCTTTTCAGGTAGAATAATACTATGTAAGTTTTTGCTTGCGAAATTTTTTCTGGTAGCCATATTGAAAAAAATTATGACCTATTTAGGAACAAACATTTTTATTTTCTAAACGTGAGTTCTTTACCGTTCTTTTACCGTATCACTAGTTTATTTTTTACGTTGAATAATAACTTGTAGTAACTAGTAGTAATGTGTAAATGATAATTTTGTGTGAAGACTTTGTTTAGTTATTGAATTATACTCCTCTTTCATGATAAGTCGCTATCACACATTGGAGAAAATAACAGTCGTAAATGGTAGTAATTTGATAAAAGTTAACGTTTACAATTTATTTATTTACTTTATATAGTTCTCGAATGGCAATAGTACATAGTAGGTTAGTTCTATGAAAAAGGAAGCGGCTATTGTACTTTTCTATGTCTATTGTGGCAATTTCTAGAATAATCATGTATTATTATCGATCTAGGAATAATTTCAATTGCAGATCCGGTCTTTATTAATCGGATTAATAATAGATTATTAAATTTTCGATAAAATTATGAATCCGTTTTTTGTCTCTATTGTGACACAATTTCGTTTTTAGTATTGTATATTGTCATCAACTCCAATTGCGCACTTATTCTTCAGATTATTTTTACTCTTGTTTTTCTTCCGAGCTTACCGAACGTAATGGAAGGTATGTGATGTGTTATAGTTATGTAACTATAAAAATAACAATTTTTTTGTGTCTCTTATTCCAAAAATTCCAGAATAGAAATTCGTTTCAGATGTCAGGGAGCATTTTTGGTTCCGTGTCTGTCTGTCTGTCTATCGCTCATTTTTTTCGTACCAACTTATCTTAAAAACTGCTCGTCCGATATTATGAAATATTATATGAAATTTGGGTAGTAGGTCATAATTACCGTATTGTAGGTCCTATATATAAGTTTAAACCTTTTGTGCCCAATTGTCTCTCTTCCACTTGCCACAAACATACATTTATTTTCGTAGATTGTTGGTTTACCGACCCACACTTCAACGAACTACATTTATTTTCGTAGATTGTTGGTTTACCGACCCACACTTCAACGAACTACATTTATTTTATTTTTACACCTTTATCTTCTAAAGTGCTCATCTGATTTTTATAAAATTGAATAGTTTGTCGTGCGGGCGCAAAAAGCCCCAGATAACATCTACCGTCTACACTTTTTTTACTTTGCTTCATTTATACTTTAACTCATATTCAAAATCAATTTTGACAGGGGGGGGGGAGAGATTAAATAAATTTGACAATTATTGGTTGTGAAAGCATAAAATTATTAATGTATATGAAATACGGACCATATCAAGGGAATCAAAATAGACGGTAGTAAGCTGTGCACCACACTCAGTGATAGACTATTTTATTTAGTTAGTGTAGAATCGAGATTGAAACAACTTTTTTGGGATGTTTTGTCAACTAACTAAAGATATTTCACTTCTAATAATTGAGACTTTTGCCTGTACTTAATTATTCTTATTTGCTCACTTTCTCTTCATCATCATGATCGATAGATTTGGTTATTCATTAAGGGGGGTTCCGGACCCTTTAACACATCTAGACGTGTGTGGTTAGTATAGTTAGTAGGAGTCACCTATTCTGGATCGATATCTAGGTAAGCTGGTGATTGAGACCTTCATGCCAGTATCCCTTTATCTAAACCACAACGGATACCCAGGGATATTATGCCAATGCCACGTGGTTTCCAACCTGCATATAATCTAGCCTCGCTCTGACCACGATTGGAACTGTTTCATTTCGTTGATAGTGAAATAAGGATTATATGTATATTGGAACTAAAAGGTTGTTTCCTGGAACCTCGCTGATACTAAACTATATTGCATCTAAATTTATTGACTCTTCGTGAAATGTACTTATTATTAATACTCTGGCATATTGCAGAAAACACTTGCAATTGATGCTAAATGGCTCAAACTTTTCTATAGGTGTAATAGCATGATAAAAAACGAACGATTCTCTACTTTTTCTCTTGTTTCACAAAATTAATTTTGTGAAATGGCATTAGTTTTTATTATTCTATTGATATCAAATCCTCTTGCTGATTCTTCCGATCTTATAGTGTTGTATCGGATTTTATGTTTTTAATACATATATACACACATGCATACATATACACATATATTTATGCATATTCGTAAAATACCTGCAATAACATCTCTTATACAAGCAGAGCTACCGCAAACATTACCTTTAATTTCTAGGAACTATAATAATAACTGACAATGTACCGTTGATTGATTGAGAAACTTCAAAACCAATTAACTCAGCAAACTACTACTGGCATTACCAATGCGCCTATCCCTTGCCTACTGTTTAGCTATATCATTCAACGGAGGAACAGGATGGTTTGAGTCGGGGAATTCCAGTTTGTAGTCGCTTTCAGTTTGACATGTCTAGCATTTTTTCTTATCTTTATGTACCGTAGGGGAACACAAAGGTAGAAAGAGGAGTTGTTCAATTCAAAAAGTCTACAAGGAGAATGAGTCACAGACATGGGATGTAGGAAACCTTTTTCAACCAATAGAATACAAAAAAGGGAGAGGGGAGGAAAGTCATCAACATAAGATGGAGGGGAGAGAAGACTGACTCAGAACTCGGCAAACATATGTATATCTACCGTCTCCTACCCACTAGTCTTTAGTATACACGTGAATATATAGAAACAAAATAACTTGAGACCGATGTCACCTGATATAGAATCCGAAATACGTGAAAGACAAAGTAGAAACATAATATATATTTAGGTCTCTTCTCTCTTCCCTCATCCTATCACATCCAAACGAAAAGAAGCTTAAAGGTGGACAGGAAATACAGTATCATTTTTATAAGATGAAACGTTTTTCCACTCTGGAATAATAAATCACTTTCTTATTTTCCCTCAAAACGCTCTACCACGTATCATGGAAAGGAGAGGCAAGATCGATAAAAAGGGATGAAATAGAAAAAAGTGTGGAGAGATACTTGAACAAAATGAAATGAGGAACGGAGGAGAAAAAATGGTATGACTAGAATAAGAATCATTTCTGCGAATGATTTTGATGGATCAATGAAAAATTTATATATTTTTTTTATAAAGTTTAAGATAATTTATCATCTAAAAGATTTTCATCAATCTCGCAAATTCAAGGTATAAAATAAACATAATATATATAAGTGAATAAATCACAAAAAAGGGCTTGGAATTTTTGTTGTGTTTAAACGTATGCTGAATTTACAATAAAACTTGAATGTTCAAAATAACCAACCATTTCTAATCGATCCAAACCATAATTTATTTGTATGCTTTAATTCTAGGAAAGATATTTTGTTAAGATTTCAAACAGTAAATGCTTAAATTAGAATGGAATAGAAGTAAATTTTACTGCTAAAATAAACCGATTCTAAAGGAAGTTAAAATCTTTTTAAAAAGGAGAGATTTTCCTTAACTACTGGTTTGCATGCATAAAAAGCTAAGGATTGTCTAAGATTTACTAACTTTACCGTTAGAAACTTTGAACATATTTTAGTAAAAATTTGCTAAAGGGGAGGAAACTTGAAACCATGTATTTATAAGGATTATTTAGTTAGATTTTAGTCAAGGATTTTCTTCTAAAACGTAGAACTAGAACTAAGGTTTCATTTTAAGTGGTGGAGATATTTCGGACAGAATCTAATAAATCCAAAATTTGTGGTGGAGACCGCAACTGATTACTAGTATTAGGTAAATGTTTCTTATTCTTTAAAGAGATTTTCAAGGTTAGTTGTAGGTTTTATTTACTTCGTTAATAAATTAAATTACGGCTTTTACTTATAATTTATTTTACTATAGATTTGTTTAAAGTTCATTAACTATATAGGTGTAATGTCTATTATCCATTCTCTGCGCTTTGTTTGTCAATTTGATGTGTTGTGTTGAACACACACACACATTCATTATACAGGGTGTCCCAAAATAGCGTAGCACGCTCTTCAGAACAGGATTCTACATTGAAAATAAGTCGAAAATGATGAGTAACATTTTTTTTTATTTTGGCTTAGTTTAGCCGTAATCCGCCATTTTGTATTTCTTTAAAAAAAAATTATATTTCAAGAACTCTTCAAGATATTTTTATGAAACTTGACAGATGTCTTACTATCCCCGATATCTAACACTTCCAAAAATATTAGTTTTCATATTTATCAAATTTCAAAATGGCGGCCATTTAAAATTTAAAATTTCGAATTCCATGAAAACCATTAGGTATGAAGAAATTTTATGAGACAAAAGTTGTACAACTTGTTATTGCAAATCTAACGATACCTTAATTGTTGAAATCGGTTCATAAAGTCAGTCATTTATATTCTAATAAAACATAAGGGAGTAACAATCTAAATAAGTGCCATCAATTATTTGTGTTATATGTATGTTAATGGGTTAATAAGTGGTAGTAGACCTTGTGTTGTGTCATACAATGAATGTATTTGGGTGTTGTACCGGCATAGTAAGTTTCCTGCATAACCAGCCGTAGCCTGGGAGACACTGGCTGCACAAACAGGATAGTATCGCCCCAGGTGCATATTGATCCTCATATGTCCTACCTTTGATAATGTTGCACGTTTATTGAAACAGTACATTTCCTCCCCTCAAAACGAGTTCATAGCAAACTATCCATTGCATTACCGTGTTTACTCTTTAAAATTTTGCTTAGCGATATTGATCTTTATTCACTCATCATCTTTATTCACATGGGACACCACTCAAGTTGGGATACTTTTCTGCCCTGACAGCGAACTATTCAAGGAAGAGTTAAGTTGCCCACATTGGATACATCTAACCAGATTGCATCTCGTACATTATGTAGTATTCATTCTAATGTTTTCTCTATTTTATAAGTACGGTTCATCTATATGTTTTATTTTCTTCTCAACTTTTTTGTAGATAGTTATATCCAAAATGAAAAACTACGTCCCTAATGTAGGTTTATTCTTTGTATGTATCGCATTTTTTTATGCCTTATTCTTGACTTTCGTACCTCTAATATTAAGATACTTTTTCCCACTACCGCCAATTCTAGGGTGAGGGGTAGAGTTCTTTCGCAAAGGATATATTTAAAACATATTTTATCGTTTTATACATTCACAGCATAGTGATCTATATCCTTATTATCTCTGAGTATGTATTATACATTTTTGGTAAATATAATTAAAATAATTATATCTTTTCTGCTGCGATTCTACAGTAATGCAGAGAAACAGAAAGCTTGCTATTGGAATAGATTCTTCTCATCTCTGTGCCTTATCGATCCTTATAAAACTGAATGCATCTTATATATTCACTGTATATATACACTTGTTTTCCAAACCCACCAATAACGTCTAAATATAAAATGAAACGCTATCTCTTGGTAGAACATGAAGGATTTTATAACTCTTGGATTATTTCAAAGAAAAATACTTCTGATCCTGTTCATCCGAGAATCAGGAGATTTTAAAGCGGATAAGGATACTCTTAGAGTTTTAAGACCTGGGATAAACAAAGTTTATTTTTCAGTCATGGAAATTTCTTAAGTTTAAATCTAAACTATAAAATATTTCTTGGAAAATCTTTTTTGGCGGAAAACAAATTTTGTTAATAGTATATTTCTTTGTTTATTTTATAACAATCCGTTTCCTTCTTATTCAGCATGCGTGTCTAATTTGTCGCTTCAGTTATCCTTCTAGCTATTTATATGTCTTATTAGGTAAAGAATTGGTTACATCATTCCTTTTTTATATTAAAAAAAAAATATCATCTTGTTCTTTTTATAATCACCCGAGTATGGGTTGATATATTTATTGTTTTGTTAACAAATGTTTGTTTCTTAACCTATACATTCATTTATGTGAATCAAGATGAAGTCTGTATTTAGATGTACATATAGTTTTTTTTTATTTTATATAAAGTAAGAAAATATTGATATTTAAGTAGTATTTAATTGTTGACCAGAATTTTACATATTTAAGCTGATGTTTAAACAATATTCAGAAGAAGATCCTGCACATCGACCAAACTTTTGCAAACTAACTAGACCATTCTATTCTAGGAGGTTTAACAATAAACCGAGCTCGATCAATACTTTTTGTCAATAAATATGCGAGTCTTTCTCACAAAAAGCAACTATAGGGTTTGATAATATTAGCAACCAATTAGATAATTTAATCGGGTAGCCTATTTGTTGGTCTATTGAATGCTCATTCAATTATTTTTAATAATTATTCAGTATTACAATTTTTTCTTGATAATGCCAATAATACCTATCGAAGTTTTATTTAAGCTGACCTTAAAATAAATTCAGTTAATATTTAGATGAAGATCCTGGATATCGACCAAACCTTGGCAAAACTCGCCTAAACTGCACTTCTTTAGATTGTTACTCCTCTTATAAAAAAAAACCGGAGGGGAGTAACAATCTAAAGAAGGCTGAAATGTTCTTCTGTAGACTGTTACTCCCCTTATAAAAACAGAAGTGTTATATTCCTTTGTCCAAAACTACATTGGACTAAACATCACTTTCTCTTAATAGTTATTAAGTCAGTCATTTATATTCTAAGAAAAAGACGGGGAGTAACAATCAAAAGAAGTACCACCTAAACGTCCAACTATAACTGGATCAGTCTATTCCATCAGGTGGTTTTAAACCTTAACCGAGATCAATCAATACTTTTTTACTATCTATTTGCTAGTGTTTCTCTCTACAAACTACTAATGGGGCTTGATAATATTAGCAACCAATTAAGAAACTTCAAAAGGAAGCATATTCGTTGGGCTATTGAGGCTATAATTATTCATTTATTTATTTAACTAATTGATATTGGCCGTATAGTTATCGAAGCTCTATCGTTAGTTCTATTTGATCTAGTGGGAGAACTGACGCCTGACTACCGCGTGGAGGGGTGGGGGGGATTGCATAGCGTACTCCTTACACCAGCTCTCTTTAGGGTGAGCAGGCAGTGAGGCAGTTACACTTGTGAATTGTAATAGTTGATTATTCATTCTAATCAGAAGTATATTTTAATTATTAAATTTTATTACATTCATTGTTTTTAACTATATGATTTCGA
The DNA here is from genome assembly GCA_001010745.2 of Gerris buenoi. Taxonomy (NCBI): domain Eukaryota; kingdom Metazoa; phylum Arthropoda; class Insecta; order Hemiptera; family Gerridae; genus Gerris; species Gerris buenoi. The sequence goes on along the minus strand of KZ651691.1, from coordinate 110,055 downwards.
ACTTACTTATAATAAATAAAACGGAAAGATTAAAATTGATCTAATTTTTGACAACTATTTCTCCCTTGTTAGGAATAATGAAGTGACAAATTTTGATCTTTACATTTCATTCACTATGGCTGTAGAGTTTTCCTTCTCTTTTGCATTAAGATTTTTAACTTACTTATTGAGCTGAGCGAAGCGAAGCTCTTATACTACACTTTGTTTTTTTTTGTGATGCATACTCCTCCTGAACGGCTGAACCGATCTGCTCAAAATTTGGCACGGTCATAGTGACTAACCACAGGAAGGTATAAATCTGAAATGGTCCAAATTGGTACACAGGGGTACGGGGTACGAGGTACAAAAGTTTCCTCCTGAACGGCTGAACCGATTCGCACAAAATTCGGCACGGTCATAGTGACTAACCACAGGAAGGTATAAATCTAAAATGGTCTAAATTGGTACACAGGGGTACAAGGTACGGGGTACAAAAGTTTTCTCCTGAACGGCTGAACCGATCCCCACGAAACTCGGCCTGGTTAATGTGACCAACCAAAGGAAGGTATTAATCTGAAATGGTTCAAATTGGTACACAGAGGTACGAGGTACGGGGTACAAAATTTCCTTCTGAATGGCTGAACCGATTCGCACAAAATTCGGCACGGTCATAGTGACCAACCAAAGGAAGGAATTAATCTGAAATGATCCAAGTTGGTACACGGGGGTACGGGATACAAAAGTTAAAATAGTATATGCCCTTCAAGATGAATGTCGTTGGAAAGCTCTTTAGAGTACAGTTATTGTTGTTTGTTAACTTTTGTCATATTTTCATTTATAAGGGGCCCGTCTTTGGTAAAATAGGAAAAATTTAAAAAAATTAAATAAATAAATAAAAATAAATATGATTAAAATGCATGCTCAGCTCAATATTGCAAGCATTGCACACCTAGTAATAAATAAAACTGAAAGAATAAACTTGATCTAATTTTTGTCAACAAATTCTTAATAATATGACCAATTTTGATCTTTAAATTTCATTAACTATGGCTTTAAGATTTTTCTTTTCTTTTGCATTTTTAATAGAATGTATAATTGTATATCGACTGGTAGAATATAATGTAATGCAAATAATAGTTATTTGTGCACCTAGAAAGTAAAGTAAGCCATTATTCCCTGAGCGAATAAGTTGGTTCTTGAGGCGAAGCCGAAGGAACCACGGTCCCTAAATCCCGAGGCGAAGCAGATGGAATAACGCTTATTACCTGTCCTTATTATCCCGTTAATTAAAGTCCTTTCCTCTTAAAATTGATTTCCATTAAATATCTAGTTCCTAGATGACAACTGTTAAATCTTCACTTTTTTTTAGATTTTAAGTCTAGTATAGTCTATTATAGTTCATAACCCTGATAATGTAAATCAATTTTACGAAAATAGAAGGCTAAAATATGTTGTTTTAATAAAAAAAAAACCTTACCTTGTTAAGTTTAGTCTAATTTAATTTATTAACAACCTTTTTCTTCCTGATTTAATAACAGCTTGGATACAACTAAAATAAAATTTTTCATTTAATAAATTTACATTACTAACTTTATTGTTCTTAACTTTTTATTATTTATTATCTTACATCGCCAATGATTGTTACTTAATAACTGCTTTTAAGTATTGCAACATATTTGCTGGCGCCAAGAGGTTTTATAACCGGTTTAACATATTGTGTTACTAAAAAAAGTAAATATAATAATTATAGATATAATAAGAATTTAATAAGCCGTTAAGTAATAGTTATAAGAACTATGATTATTAATAAATTTATCTTGTTTTTATCTTACTTGTGATTGTAATCTCCTACAAAAGACTTAACCGTAAAAAAGGTTAATTATTCTCCTCCCAAAAAACATTGTAATCCAGCCTATCAAAGTAGTGTTATAGTGTTATCTACATTGTGGTTAATTCTGCTCTTTCTTTAGTTTTAGTCCATAACCTTACTTTACTTCTACATTTACAAGAAAATTATGCTCTTTTTTCAAAAGTGAATTTCAGCTGTCAAGATACCTGTTCTAAAACAATTTATCATCAGACTTTAATTTTTTTTAAAAAAAAACTTTTTCAACCACACGAAAAAAACAACAGAAAAACGACACGTTACTTTTAACTTACCATTTATTCTGCAAAATAAATAAATAAATAAATANAATATGAGTTTTTTAAAAATAAATAAAAAATAAATAAATAAATAAATAAATAAATAAAAAATAAATAAATAAATAAAAATACATTTATATGACTGTTATGACACATTTTCAACCCTAAAACCGTAATTATTTTACAATATAAGAAAAAAAAAGAACCAACCAAAAAGAGATAATTATTATCTAAAGTAGGTAGGGAAGTGGTACAGTAGGTTGTGAAAGAAGGGTGGTTGTTAAAATCGTGTTTTTTTCTGTGTTTTTGGCAAAATTCCCCTGTAGTTATCTAGGCAAGGCCCTTTTCCCCTTTCCCTTACACTGTTCTTATCTTTACCTCCCTTCTCTCTCAAACTTCCTTTTGCCAGCCCTTTAAGCCCTTTTTTAACACAGGAGAAAGAAGGTAGACGAGATAACAGGGAATTTTTTCGTCGAGTGCATTTTATCGGTTCTCTTCTCTGTTGAAGGTGGTACTAAGGACAAAAAAAGGGGGGAGGACAAACTAAACAAAAAAATAAAATAAACTATGTGTGCGGACTTTGTAAAAACTAAAGCAAACAAGCAAGCCAATTCTGGACTAGGGTAAAGGGTTAAGTGTGTTCTAGGTCGATTTTCTCTTATTTCTGCCTCTATATATCTGCTAGAATGGAAATTTATTGTTACTATAGTTACTGTACTAGTAAGTGGATTCCCTCCATCCTTCTCGGGTTCTTTTTTTGTGCATTTTATAAAGGGTAAAATTTTACACTTGCTCTTCGTAACCTTCAAATTTCTGTGTGCTTTCATATACTTATGTGTTGTACCCTTATATTTTTCTATGCTTTGTATCTCCTCCCCTCCACTTCTTCTTTAATATAGAAAACTCCTTTATACCATACTTAGTAAAGAGAAATACGTGCACGGATTATATACAGCTACATACAACTATAGTAGTATATTGCAAATAAAAACATTACACAGATGAAAAAAAAATTCTCTTTCTATGTAGCTCTTAATAAATAAAAGTTTGTTTTTTCATTCTTTGAATAGACAAATATTTGGTAATCTAGATTTTTTTTTCATTTTAATATTTTAATAGAAAAATGTTTTTTTTAATTTATTTATTTTACTTCTTCAAAACAGTATTAGCTAAGAAAAATCTAACCGAGAAAAGAGGGACAAATTTCAGACCCTCACCCAAAAATGTCACCCTACCAAAGTATTGATATATCTACATTGAGGCCGAGCCTGCTTGTTTTAAGTTCAAAATCTCCATAGAATCATGAACAACTGGAAAGCCTCTCCACAGAATACTGAATACTTATTCTGTGGAGATGCTTTCCAGTTGTTCATTATTCTATTGATATGTTCTCCTCTTGCGCTCTTAATCTTCTTCAAAATCTAGCTTTACACTTTACACCTACATTCATGAACTCATACTCTTCTTTAATTATCATTCTCTTTATTAACACTGGACCCGTCTCTAAAAAATGATAATTCTTATTTTTCGAGAATTGAAACATTTTATTTTTTCTGGATTCTCTCCTTCTTATATCCTCGTAACTCCTATTTAAATACAATTGATACTGATGTTTTACGCCTTATTTAGAAACTGGCCAAGTGTTAATCAATAAAAATAAAAGAGTAGTCTTGCTCATGAAAGTAGGAGTGAGAGTGAAGTGGTGTTGTGGACTAAAGAAAGAGCAGACTTAGCCTCAGTGTTGATATCACTATTTTGATAAGCTGACTTGTAGGTTAACGTTTGAGGTCTGGACCTTTTTCCACTGTTAGGTTTTTGTTGGGGGAAATTATTCCTTTTTGCTGGCTTCAGCATATTGGGCGTCGTCTCGGTTTTCTAAGAGGAACTAGAGAAAGAAACACTAGAGGGGCATTAACTGACGATGAATAACACGCCATAAAAAGTATTATGTATGATAAATGATATTATTTTGGTACAAATTGGTAAATGCACCAAATCTGTAAAAAATATAAACGTTTTGGAATTTTATCGTCAGTTAAACGGCTTTATCTACAAGTGAGCTAAATTTCAAGTTTCTTACTATCACTAGCTTTGTCATCAGCTATCACTTGTAATTTTGATGATGAGTCAGTCAGTCAGTAACAAAAATGCAAACTTTGAAACTCTCCCTTTTTGAAAAGTCTTAATATTAATATTAAGGGCTCAATTTTTGGCAGTGACCTAAGATACTTAAGCTTAATCTTTGTTTCAAATTTTAAAAGCCCATCTTAATAGGAAAGAGATATGATGATGATATGATATAATAATGATATGATGATGATATGATATAATAATGAGATATGAAAAACCGGGGTATTGGTTCAAGTATAGACACACTGCATGCACACAGGCCTTGCCACATGTGCGCTCAGATATTGTCGTAGACCATAAATAAAATATAGACCGGTTCGACTACACACATACATTCTGTAACTATTCAAATGAAAAGGCTTATAATTATTCATTTTTTCCTGTTCGATTCTATATTTAATAATTGCATTAAAATTTATAAGAAATGCTTTAACAATAATCTATTATTCTTTTGTTGCAGGTAATGACGAGTCAAATATCACTTATTCATCTCATTCTTTGGTGTCTAGTAAGTCTGTATTAGTTTTTATTTAATTAAATAGAATAGTATATTATGTTACTAGGCTGTGAAGTGAGTTTTTTCTTTACCGCGGCAATTACATTTACTGTCGAGCGAAGCGAGACAGGAAATATTGCCAAGGTAAAGAAAAAACACTTCACAGTCGTGTAGCATATGCTATTTTTTCCGAGGTAGCAGACATTAAATATTAATCAATATAATAATAACAAATATTAGTTCAAACTTAAGATTTAAAGAAAAGAAACCTTAAAAGGAGGTTACACTACAAGAAAAGATAAATAAAACGCATTGACATCTAGCGGAATTCAAT
>KZ651691.1:89597-104109 GCA_001010745.2 Gerris buenoi | reverse complement strand
TTATGGAGTGTATATTGTTATGTTTATTTTTTCTTAGGATAAATTGAAAATAACTGTTTTCTTTAGTTTTTCGGATTTGGTCACAATAAACAATAAAGTAATAAATCGTTAATGCTAATATAACAATAAAGTACAAGATAGCATGCGAGGAAGCTATGTGCCACACTAATTGGCAGTGTATTTTTTTTGTTTCTGTATTCTTCACCTTATTTGTATCTATGTGCAAAATTTGGGGAAGAATGAATCACGGGAAGTGGTTCAAAATTGGGCAAACGGAAATGTGCGATGAAACTTACAAAGCAAAGTAATATAAGACCAGTAAAAAAAGATAATGATAGCAATAGCTATGAAGACAGCTGATGTAGAATTTATCAGCAAAACGATTACCTCTGACTGAAAAAATTAAAAAATGTATACCTACTATTATTTCTAACTTAATATTACATAAGAATGTTTTTAATTTTGCGGTTTTCTTAAATTTGTTGTAAATATTTTTTAGGATATAAAATTGAATTCTAATCGGATTTAATAATAGAGATAATAAAAAATTAACGTTTAATTTGTAATTGGTTAGTTTCCTGTTAAACTAAACCCATATCTAATCCTTTGTGTCCTCAATCATTTTGAATGATTATAGTTTGAGCTATAGCAATTTGGCAGATGGCTAAAGAATAAGTATATAGAAGTTTTTTAATAAGAGAAATTTAAATTATAAATTCAAAGAGCTTGAACTTTTTTTAAAAAAAAAAATAAAAACAACCAAAATGATTCAAGTTAGCTTAATAAACGTCCATAACATGTCCTTTTTTTCGCTTTAGCATACATTAGCATCATTTAGTGGGGCTTATCCCTGAGTCAGTGTGGTGTTTTCATAATGGTAAACATGTTTGCGTAGTTTTATTTCGGTGTAATAGTATAATGTGGTATGTATCCGGCATGTCGTCCGGAAATTAGTATAGATGTTTTATGTATATACAACCCTCTGTGTCTCTGTAGTTTGGAGTTTTTGCAGCGCTATTTCAAGCGTCATAACACGATGTTCTTTGTTCTGACCCGGCTCGTTCGATGCCTCATTGTATAATAAACTCGAGGGATATTGTCGTACTGAAGCGTCAGTTTAGACACCTAAAACATTTACCTCATGATAAACTTTTTTTTTTTTATTCTCTTGTTCTCTCCCCTTTACTCAGGACACATGTATTCGTAAATTTGGTCACTTTTTGTAAAAAAAAAAAAAAAATTATATCTTTTGGAAATTTTGTTTCAAATGTGTTTAGGATACTCTTTTTCGTGACTTATTTTTACGGCTATGTTCAAAAGAATAAGAACACTCATTTTTACGTTCAACTGTGATAAATTTTAACAAATAGTCACATTCTTGTCACGAGCTGTTCGTATCACGTTCAACTTTTCTAGACTCACTTTTTTTTCTCTTTTTCACCATTCGTTCTCACTTCTCACCGTTAATTTATCATTAATGCGTTTTAATGTGTACCGGCCGATATTTATGGTTAATGTTATGCTATTATAATCCATTTTCCTTTTTATTTATCGCAATGCGTACTAGGGAGGAGAGGGAGAACAGAAAGGGGACGTGGAGTTAGGGTATTTTGGTTGACTAAGAAGAATTATTACTATTTGTCCCCGGAATTAAATTTTACTTTATTGCTTCAATGTTGGAAACTGAGAGAAATTAAAGATTTAAACTTTAGAATGTTTCTCTCTTTGTTTTTAGGAATTGCAGAGCTTTTTATTAAATTATAAAATTCCTGTTAGACTGGACATATAAATAACATTGAGGCTTATACATTTTATTAAAAGTTATTAGTTATATTTTCACTAATTAAAAAGTTGCTTAGACTTTATGAGAGAAAATAGTTGTAATACCAAAATTAATTATAACTTCAATAGTGTTTTACTTTCACATATACGCAGTATATTAAGATGAAGTATTGTGATGTTGCGAAAATTGATGATATTTTGATTTTGATGAATTTTACACGTTTTAACATCCTCCTTAGTTCTTAAAGCCTGTTTTTAAAATTTGGCTTTCTTTGATCTTTAGGCTCAACTCGTCTGTAGAGCCTAAACTACTGAGCCGATTTGCCCGGAAAATAAACAGTTTAATTTTTGAGAAGTGGAAGAAAATATATTTATCTACAAGGTTTAGTTCGATTACCAGTTAGGGAGGAATTATTTTTATTGTAAATTTTGATAAAAATGTAACCGTGGAAATAAAACTCTGGTCGAAGAAATCATGTAGAATTAGAAAATGTAGTACGAAATTTATCTCACAGATGGTTAATACCAAATCTTGTTTTGTTTTATAACTGCTACTTCTAAAATAATAATAATATTTTGTTTGAATGATTACAATTGCAGACATTGGCATAAAACGACTAGATATAATGTTTGAAATGTATTTTTTATATGTGAACGACCTTTAAATTTATAACTATGATTAAGAAAACAGCAGCTAAAAATGTACCCGCCTTAGTAGTATGTCTAATAATTTAAAATTATTATTATTTGTTCCTGTTTTCCAAACTTATCGCCTAACGCCGTCGTTTGTTACTTCTGCAGATTGTGTATCATTCCATAAGAAGCTCCAAACTTTCTTATATTTATTACATTTTATCTAAAAATGAATTGTATATCATTTTTTTCTCTCTTAAAAATGACCCTATAAATCAAGTCTTATATGATGGGGAAAACAGCACCGTAATAATCTTAATTTTTCATCTTCATATCTTTTTTCCCCCCTTTCTTAAATGTTTAGAAGTATGAAATTATTCTGGAAATTTTTTGCATAACTTTGGGCTTATAAATGAGCTGGTTTTAAAGAAGAATAGGAGTTAACAAGGGTTGCTCTTCCGGGTTTGCTCTACTGAACTAAGTAAAGAATACACTCATTGGTTTAATGTATTCAAAGTACTTGGAGAACCGTTTTATTAATTTACATAATCTGCTTGTAATAAAAATGAGTTAAATATTTTTAGGAGTTAAAAATATTCAGTATGGCATTGTACTCATATCCTCACCTTATATTTATTAATTCAAAGTGTTGTCGTGTTCTTTTGGTTTATACACGAAGTTTGGTCCATAAAAAATAAAGTATAACATTGTAAGAATGTAGTAGAGGTAAGCCGGTCGAAATACGTGCTTAGAACTCACCATTAAATCTAATATTAATGACGGCAGGTATCTCGTTTTATAGAGGTGAGACTACGCAGATCGCAGATCATTATTGATAACGCCGTTATTGGTTTTCACCTTCGAGCGGTGTAATTTCCAATTTCGTGCTACATTGGTAAAGATATCGAATAGTGAACTCAGCTACTTTTGGATCTATATAGGATATATTAGATGAGGCGACGCCTTAGTCTGGAAGAGTATTTATGTTTTTTGTTGTTAGTGGATATTTACTGACATAATTTATTACTAATATTAAGGATTTTTTTTTGAGGGAATAGATTGTAGATCCTTCTACAATTCTACAATCAGTGTAGAAGAATATGACTTGATAATCTGTCATTAAGTTGTATCAAACATGGTTTAATTTTTTATTTGGTAAGGCGAAATAGGAGTTACATATTATCACTTTTCTCGCCCTTACTATGAATTTGTTGTGTACACACTAACTGTGACCACGCCTTGCTCACTTTTGTTGTGTACACACTAACTGTGACCACGCCTTGATCACTTTTGTTGTGTACAAACAAGCTGTGACCACGCCTTGCTCACTTTTGTTGTGTACAAACAAGCTGTGACCACGCCTTGCTCACTTCTGTTGTGTACACACTAGCTGTGACCACGTCTGCTGTGACCACGCCTTGCTCACTTTTGTTGTGTACATAAAAGCTGTGACCACGCCTTGCTCACTTTTGTTGTGTACACAAAAGCTGTGACCACGCCTTGCTCACTTTTGTTGTGTACACAAAAGCTGTGACCACGCCTTGCTCACTTTTGTTGTGTACACAAATGCTGTGACTACGCCTTGCTCACTTTTGTTGTGTAGACACTAACTGTGATCATGCCTTGCTTACTTCTATTATGTTCAATCGAGCTGTGACTATAGCTCGTTTCTTTTGTACACACTACATCTGTGCCTACTCCTTGCTCTATTCTGTCGTGTTCAAACTACCTGTGACCACGCCTTGCTCACGTTTGTTGAGTACACACTAACTTTGATCACGCCTTGCTTTAATCGAGCTGTGACTATAGCTCGTTTCTTTTGTGTACACAGACTACATCTCTGACCACGCCTTGCTCACTTCTTTTTTGTTCAAACTATCTGAGACCATGCCTTGCACACTTCTTTTGTGTACATACTAGCTGTGACTATGCCTCGCTCACGTTTACGCTTGTTTTCTGGGCGTGGTAACACGGAAATGCAAATATCGCTTTAAGTTATTTCTTAATTTTATGGTGCAGTACAAAACCAATTAGTTTATTGTTTTAAAAACGAATTGCTTATATTTAATATTATTAATGAACTGGTTATGTAACTTAATATTCCTTAATATTATTCTATAATTTCCCTTCTTAGTGATGTTGGTGCTATGTGATGTATCTCTTTTAAAACATCCAATAGTGTAAGAACGACCTTGCATTTGGATTTTAGCTCTGAATTTAAGTTCTTAGGAAATAAGACTTGGAAAGGTTGTTGGCGTTGTCGAAGGGGAGACCTGCTGTCTCGCCGTTGTATCGATTATGAGGAGGAGTGTGGGGTCAAAAGCCCAGTACTAGGCATTCCGTGACAACCCTCCCTCAAACTCAGACCTCCTTGAACCGACCCAATAAACTCTCACTATCTACCTTGCCTTCACCATACTACATCAATATTATGTGCATCGCCATCTCAGAGTCGTCAATTATTACTTATCTGCAATGCATATAGTATTGCGTTGTATTCAATATTTCATTTTATCATAAATACGTCTTCTATACATTTATTTATGATCGATGTATGGATATTGTAATATTTATATTCGACACAATTTTAATCGCTATTTTGAGAATCACTTATATAAATGGATATTCATATTTTACATAACACAGTATATTTCATATTAGAATTGAAGTTAGTTTAGTGCGAAGATTTGAATACGATGATAACATTAATGTCAAATTGAATAAGATTTAAGTGTTCAGAGTTTAGGTAATCGATTGCTATTCATTTATTTTTTTGTTCATGAAATCTAAGTATAATCTCCAGTACATTTTGTTGTTATTTGGTTTAAACTATGTTGAGCCTGGCGTTGATATTTTTGGAGCGAAATCTTTAAGATTAAGATAGTTGTGCGATTTGAGATTTTAATCGTTTGTCTTTATTTAAGATTTTCATTAGGTTACTGATTCAAGCGGTATTTTTACATTCAACAAAATATGCACTTTGTCTGACTGTTTGTCTGTCTGTGAGTAAACTACGTGTTCGTTGACAACTTGAATAATAGTTTACCGATTTAGTTGAAATTTGGTTTACTTGTTCCTTTCATTAATCCCTGGCTAATTCACACTATTTAATTAAAGTCATTTATGTTCTAGAAACACATAGGGGAGGAACAATCTGAATAAGTACCGCCAGGCAATTCCTAGTTTAAGTTTAGTTTACGGGGCATTTAAAATAAACGGGGCATAAAATATTTAGGTTGGGTTTTCGTTTAAGATGTATGAGCTTCACCAGGGATTTAAAATACAATTAATTCAGAAGTGTTATAAATGTATATTGTATGTTCCTTCACCCTTCTTAATTCTAATTATTATTATTGTGTTAATTCTTTATATACTGCAGTTAACATTACTTTTATTGGTTGAAACCAATTTGCTTTTTAGCATTTGATATTCCGCGATTTTACAAATTTGTTAATTATAATTAAGGATGTTTGAAATAATCTCTGTTGAGACTATTCACCTTTAAAATATAAGTAATAATAATCAATAAATCCTCGACGTTTTGGCTTTTCAAACAATGCTATTATTTCATTTTCAGCTTAGTTCCGAGTTCCGACGTGCACGAATGTTAAATTTTACGCGGTTAGAAACCACAATTATCTTGAAATTCCGTTCGAAGGAAGTTTGTATGGAATTTCCTTGCCACGTTTGCTTGGCTTTAATCATCGTAATTAAATTCCAACAGTTGAAAACATTTTGAAATCCAGTTTCTTCTCTTAATGTTAAAATAATGTCTTGGACTCATTTCAATTTGGTTTTTTTCTTGTTAGAATTTTTTAAAAAAGTATTTTTTAATTATTAAATTTTAATGGACGTAAACCATTATATATTCTATTATAACTAAGTGAATATCGACTGCGAAATTAAGAAATACTGACTAATTCTCGACATTTTTATTTCATATATTATTTTTATACAAATACATAAAAGTGACAAATAAAGGAAACAAAATTATTATTTGTTAAATAACAAAAAAAAAAAAAAATCATTCAGAGAATATTCGGAAAAACGTTTTTTAGGGTTTTGTAGATACTTCTCAAAACCCTTATGCCGAGGGTGATGTGTCCGTCNACTTTTACTGATACTTTTGCTTACTTACTTACTTTTACTGATACTTTTGCTTACTTACTTACTTTTACTGATACTTTTGCTTACTTACTTACTTTTACTGATACTTTTGCTTACTTACTTACTTTTACTGATACTTTTGCTTACTTACTTACTTTTACTGATACTTTTGCTTACTTACTTACTTTTACTGATACTTTTGCTTACTTACTTACTTTTACTGATACTTTTGCTTACTTACTTACTTTTACTGATACTTTTGCTTACTTACTTACTTTTACTGATACTTTTGCTTACTTACTTACTTTTACTGATACTTTTGCTTACTTACTTACTTTTACTGATACTTTTGCTTACTTACTTACTTTTACTGATACTTTTGCTTACTTACTTACTTTTACTGATACTTTTGCTTACTTACTTACTTTTACTGATACTTTTGCTTACTTACTTACTTTTACTGATACTTTTGCTTACTTACTTACTTTTACTGATACTTTTGCTTACTTACTTACTTTTACTGATACTTTTGCTTACTTACTTACTTTTACTGATACTTTTGCTTACTTACTTACTTTTACTGATACTTTTGCTTACTTACTTACTTTTACTGATACTTTTGCTTACTTACTTACTTTTACTGATACTTTTGCTTACTTACTTACTTTTACTGATACTTTTGCTTACTTACTTACTTTTACTGATACTTTTGCTTACTTACTTACTTTTACTGATACTTTTGCTTACTTACTTACTTTTACTGATACTTTTGCTTACTTACTTACTTTTACTGATACTTTTGCTTACTTACTTACTTTTACTGATACTTTTGCTTACTTACTTACTTTTACTGATACTTTTGCTTACTTACTTACTTTTACTGATACTTTTGCTTACTTACTTACTTTTACTGATACTTTTGCTTACTTACTTACTTTTACTGATACTTTTGCTTACTTACTTACTTTTACTGATACTTTTGCTTACTTACTTACTTTTACTGATACTTTTGCTTACTTACTTACTTTTACTGATACTTTTGCTTACTTACTTTTACTGATACTTTTTGATACTTTTGCTCACTTACTTACTTTTACTGGTACTTTTTGATACTTTTGCTTACTTACTTACACTGGTACTTTTTGATACTTTTGCTTACTTACTTACTTTTACTGATACTTTTTGAATTGATTGAACTTTTTTGATTATGCTTAAGAAGAAGAGCACAGGAATACCTATTTTATTAATTTATACTCAGTCTCGTTAGATGCTTCTATTTTTTCTAGTCTAATGATACTTGAGTTGTACTTGTCAATTTATAAATATATGAAAAAAGAAAAAAAATCTTGTGTTGATTGGTTGAAAAAGGGCTAAGTCCGGGTAAAGGACCTTCTCAGAGAGGTTTTCCCTTAGGTCTAAAGTGATTTAAGGTCTTGCCAAAGGAAACGCCGCCTTGCCGTGTGAGAAGGGACAGGGCAAGTCCTTGTAATAAGTCTTGTAATAAGGGTCTTCTGGCAAACACCTGAAGGTTTCCTTAATCCTTGCCAACGAGTACCCTCTTCACCTTGCCATAAAGCATTCCCGTCTCCTTGCACAGTTATAACTTCAAAAAACCTTGCAAATAAACTCAAAGCCTTGTACCTTTTTACCGAACCCAAGATTTTGTTATTAGGATGAGTTCAATTCCTTCTGGATTTCTGCACTTTTAAAAACCATGTTTTTGAAGTGAGGGGTTTTAAGCTCACTGAACTTCACTTCCGTTTGATGTTCTTTTACCTGAAAATCTCTTATTATTAATCTCTTTACTCTTCTCATCTTTTCAAATTATATTACCTTTACTTGGAGTTTAGTTTTTCTATAAAATCTTCCATCTATGTGTAATTCTAATTTAATTGAATCATTTTTTTAAAAGGACGCTAAATTGTATTACCTTTAAGGCCGGGGGAAACAGGAAGTAGTCTGTAATATTGCATCATCCTGGACAATCCTGGTCAAACTGAAGTCTGCCTGCTTTTCCGCCTCGGACAGATAAGCAGTTGTATTTCCCACAGTTTGCTGCGGATTGGTAAAAACTTGACTTTAACGAATCAACAGATATACATTCATTTTGTGCGGGATTTTTTTTTTCTTTACTATGGATACGCGTGAACTTAAATAGATGGAGTAATTATTGAAAATCTTTAGAGTTCTATCCATCAAGATCGCTTATCAGTATACTCTTCCTTGTCAATATATAAGGCAGTGTAAATCTCACCCTGGAAACAAATGCAAAGATAGTCATCCCTCAATTAATTTACAAATGAAACCATAAAAAGCTTTTCTGGAAAAGGTCTAGTTAACGAGATACTATTGCATAACGATACTAGATAATATGTATTGAATAGTATGCAGGTTCTAACATTGGTCCTAGAGCTATGTTCAACCTCTGACCTCGACGGGGCAGTACCTTCTTAATTACCCCTGCATAACTAGTGATGTTTAAAGGTTTGTAAATAGATAGAAATTGCTTTAGTTCCTTATTCTTTTGTTTCGCTTTTGTTTTGTAAATGAGAAGGTTTCCTATGTTAACTTTAAACAGTATTAAATCAATGTTTAATTATTCTAAAACTATGTCTTCCCTTTTGTTCTTTATTAAGTAGTTTTGAAACTCTAAAACAAATACCCCGAACCCCCACAAGTGCTTAGTTGCTTTTATTTACAAGTTTAAAGTTAAATTGTTATTTTATTCACTGGTAGATTGCTGTAATAGTTAAGGTTCTTGTTCCAAACCCAGTTTTGGTTACCGAACAAATTTCTCATCGATGTAACAGTGTTTCTTTTGTTTTAAAAAGGGTTTTTTACAATCCTCGAACTTAGAGCTTTTAAATTTAAACTTAAAAAAGGATTATCTTATAATTTATAAAAACTACTACTATCTTATCCTTCGTCACAGGATCGAGTAACTCTTGGTGCTTTAGTTTTTTTTTCTTTTCTCTGTTTCCTCTGGTTGCCTCCTATACTTTCTTTAAAGTCTTATCTCTTGGATTGGACGGGTGGAAGAGGCTGTAGATTTTGCCCTGAGCTTTAAAGCCTCTGTCCCATTGTATAAGCGCTCTTATCTGCTGACTGCTTCTGTCGAGAGGATGTACCGCATCAAATGGCGATGTCTCCCACATGCTCCGCCGTTTTCCATGTCACGTTGATCCCAGTGTTTAAACATGTCAGCCGCAGTCGTTTTTCTCTTCGTCTGGCACAGTTTTTCCACTTCTCCTACATTGTATGACAGCTGTTTTAACCCTCTTACCCTCTTTTTCCTCCGGTGCTAGAGAGGGAAAGGTTATAAAAAACTCTATGCTATTTGCATTTAAATTAGCTCTGGCACAAGCATAATTTTTTTTTTAAAAAAAGTTAAATGCTTTTTTTGAAATAAAAAAAAACTAATATCCTTAAATAAATATATTATTTTCTTATTCCTACAACACATTGCACACGTTTTGCTAATTCAAAATNTTCTTAACACATCACTTGCTTAAGTACCGGGGCAGTGTTGGTGGTCAGTGACCCTCTTGTTTTGGAGGTCAAGTGTTGAAAAGGTTCGTTAAACTGTAAATTTGTGATACTTATATTTTTATTATAAATAGTTTTCTTAACACATATTTACCGAAATGCTTTTTCTTAAAGATTATTTATAACTTATTACCTTTTATTTTAAGTGTGGCTAGACCCAGTGTGGGCCTTAGCCTGTTATAGCATCTTCTTTTAATTTCAACAAAAATTAAGTGTGGCAATGTGACAACTTTTCAAGTAAAGCGCAGTGTTCTGAGCTCCCTTTTCGAGTAAAGCGCAGTGTTCTGAGCTCCCTTTTCAAGAAATCCCAGTGTTCTGAGCTCCCTTTTCAAGAAATCCCAGTGTTCTGAGCTCCCTTTTCAAGTAAATCGCAGTGTTCTGAGCTCCCTTTTCAAGAAATCCCAGTGTTCTGAGCTCCCTTTTCAAGTAAATCGCAGTGTTCTGAGCTCCCTTTTCAAGAAATCCCAGTGTTCTGAGCTCCCTTTTCAAGTAAATCGCAGTGTTCTGAGCTCCCTTTTCAAGAAATCCCAGTGTTCTGAGCTCCCTTTTCAAGTAAATCGCAGTGTTCTGAGCTCCCTTTTCAAGAAATCCCAGTGTTCTGAGCTCCCTTTTCAAGTAAATCGCAGTGTTCTGAGCTCCCTTTTCAAGAAATCCCAGTGTTCTGAGCTCCCTTTTCAAGTAAATCGCAGTGTTCTGAGCTCCCTTTTCAAGAAATCCCAGTGTTCTGAGCTCCCTTTTCAAGTAAATCGCAGTGTTCTGAGCTCCCTTTTCAAGAAATCCCAGTGTTCTGAGCTCCCTTTTCAAGTAAATCGCAGTGTTCTGAGCTCCCTTTTCAAGAAATCCCAGTGTTCTGAGCTCCCTTTTCAAGTAAATCGCAGTGTTCTGAGCTCCCTTTTCAAGAAATCCCAGTGTTCTGAGCTCCCTTTTCAAGTAAATCGCAGTGTTCTGAGCTCCCTTTTCAAGAAATCCCAGTGTTCTGAGCTCCCTTTTCAAGTAAATCGCAGTGTTCTGAGCTCCCTCATCAATTTATTTTCTAGGATATTCTGTTCTTCTTTTCAATAACTTCCTCATGTAACACGAGTTTTGGAATGCGGTCTTCTGACATTCTCCTCACGTGTATAAGTTTTTTGAATTAATTCGTATTGAATTATTTGAACCGTTTAATTATTAATTGTTTGCATATAATATAGTTGGCTGGCGATCTCTGGACCACAGCCGTAAATATGTTGATGTTGTGGAAAAAGTATTCATGTACACATTGTTAAGTATGCCTATTATTAAAAATATTATGGTCACACTATAGTCCGTCATTGAAATTTTATCCTCCATTTATCATTATCCATGATCGTATATTACCTATTGTGTTTTTCAGTTCTGTATCATCTTCTGTTCAGATTTTACTTTTTACCTAACTTCTTCAGCACTTGCTAATATTTCTGGATAAAAAAAAATGTTCCTTTAGAATATAGTTATTTTTACATTATTATTCCTAAACATATCATCATAAAACAATTGTATGAGTAGTTTTTGAGATACCTATATTAGTTCTGACATATTTTACGTAGGCATGGGATTTTTTTTTTTTTTTTTTTTAAATGTTCCTTGTGTCTGATTTCTGTCTTAGAATTTTTGAAATCGAAGAAATAAAATTGTTTCTTCTTCAGAGCGAACACATATTCGATAAGCTAGAAAGCAAAAACAAGGGGAAACATTAAACGAATTAGATAATATTGGGTTGTAAAAGCAACCCAACTTGTTACTATATTGTAACTTTAATACATCAACTATGAAGCTATGTGTGAAGCTATGTGTCATTCTAATTAGCCGACTATGCTCTTACTTATTACAGCGTAATATTTAATAAGGCATTTTTTTGTTCAAACCGGATAACAAAAATAATGTTCTAAAGACAATGTTGAATATCTGCATATTCAACATAAATATTCTATGTAAGCAATTTAATAATTTACGATCTTTGCATTTACTATTAATTTTATTGTTTCTTATTTTTAACTAACTGGGATTATCTTATTATTATTATAAACAATAATATAATTTGTCTGGATTTGTAAAATCTCATCAAATTACACTCGTAAAGTTAATATATTATATAGTCATGAATTAATATGCTTATTGTTTGCCTACGAATAAGACAGTTGAATATACGTAATCAAATTTTTCCATCGCAGGATGAGTGCCGGGGCGAATATGGTGTCGCGGTTCACAGGGGAGGCGAACTCTCGGTGAGTGTGAAAACAGCCATTCACAATTTGAGGACGATCGTACGAATACCACTCGCGTTGGTGAATGACAAGGAGCTTTAAGAATATACAAGAAGGATAGATAAGTGAAAAAAGAGGAATCTTTCTTTAAACTGTATTATTTTTTTTAAAAAATCGATCAGAGACAATTCAGACAAAGTTTCTCATATACGAGTTCATAATTACTTAGCCCAGTTTTTTCCATTTATTAGTCTTCTGAACGTGTTTGCCAAATGTTGTCAAAATCGGCCCAGTGTTTTAGGCTCCAGGCGTCTTCACAGACAGACTACAGCCAGACATTTTTTTAAAAAACACTTTCTTTGACTCAGGGGACCTCAAAACGTGTAAATCTATCAAAATATCAAAATCGAATTTTTACGCTATCAAAATACTTTCTGTTTATACGAGAAAGTAAAAATGTAAATCTTTTAAGCTTTGTTTAATTAATCCTTTGTAAAAATAAAACCTTAAATTTATCACAGCTTTAATAAGCTTGTTTTGTGTACTTTCGAATTTTTCTTTTTAGTACATAAAAAAAGGAAAAAAGTGTCCATGACAAAATACAAGCTGTATTTAAACTAAAGTTTCGTTTCGGACAAAAAAAAAAAAAAAAAATAAAACCAGTGAAATTTTATCCGCNTATATATATATAAAACTGTAGTTGTATTATCTCTTTGTGGTCATGCGTTTATTTATTGTTTAACTTCTCTTCAGATCAATATAAGTAATAGGTGTCAAACACACAGGTTTCTTTCTTAGCACCCTTGTTATTATTGCACTTTCAGCTGATACTGCACGTGATATAAGACGTGGTAGGGTTATACTATCCACATATTAAGAGCATATTAAGTGTAGGGCCTAAACCATTCTTCGCACTTTATACTTTTCTTAAGCTTTATATTGGTTGTGAAGTAAAGTCTTTATTTATAAATGTACACAATCTTATTTTATCTGATCAGAATAGTTATGTCTTTAAAGAATATGGGATAATGATAGTATTTTATCATAAATGTTAAGAAATATTTTCTCTTTATCTCTACATTTTGGTCAAGTGGAACACTTTTTCGATAAGTTTTGTAATTTAGTGTTTTAATGTTAATATTCTTCTCTTCTGTATTCTTTATTAATTTTTAGTGTTTTAAATTACTTAAGTCTACTTTCTTAACACATCACTTGCTTAAGTACCGGGGCAGTGTTGGTGGTCAGTGACCCTCTTGTTTTGGAGGTCAAGTGTTGAAAAGGTTCGTTAAACTGTAAATTTGTGATACTTATATTTTTATTATAAATAGTTTTCTTAACACATATTTACCGAAATGCTTTTTCTTAAAGATTATTTATAACTTATTACCTTTTATTTTAAGTGTGGCTAGACCCAGTGTGGGCCTTAGCCTGTTATAGCATCTTCTTTTAATTTCAACAAAAATTAAGTGTGGCAATGTGACAACTTTTCAAGTAAAGCGCAGTGTTCTGAGCTCCCTTTTCAAGAAATCCCAGTGTTCTGAGCTCCCTTTTCAAGAAATCCCAGTGTTCTGAGCTCCCTTTTCAAGTAAATCGCAGTGTTCTGAGCTCCCTCATCAATTTATTTTCTAGGATATTCTGTTCTTCTTTTCAATAACTTCCTCATGTAACACGAGTTTTGGAATGCGGTCTTCTGACATTCTCCTCACGTGTATAAGTTTTTTGAATTAATTCGTATTGAATTATTTGAACCGTTTAATTATTAATTGTTTGCATATAATATAGTTGGCTGGCGATCTCTGGACCACAGCCGTAAATATGTTGATGTTGTGGAAAAAGTATTCATGTACACATTGTTAAGTATGCCTATTATTAAAAATATTATGGTCACACTATAGTCCGTCATTGAAATTTTATCCTCCATTTATCATTATCCATGATCGTATATTACCTATTGTGTTTTTCAGTTCTGTATCATCTTCTGTTCAGATTTTACTTTTTACCTAACTTCTTCAGCACTTGCTAATATTTCTGGATAAAAAAAAATGTTCCTTTAGAATATAGTTATTTTTACATTATTATTCCTAAACATATCATCATAAAACAATTGTATGAGTAGTTTTTGAGATACCTATATTAGTTCTGACATATTTTACGTAGGCATGGGATTTTTTTTTTTTTTTTTTTTTTTTTTTTTTTTTTTTTTTTTTTTTTTTTTTTTTTTT
>KZ651691.1:52126-87708 GCA_001010745.2 Gerris buenoi | reverse complement strand
CCCCTAAAAACCATTTGACTATTATTATTATTTTTTTTTTTTTGCCAAATTTCCTTTTTATGTAGCATAATATACAATTCTTTAGACTTTTTT
The DNA here is from genome assembly GCA_001010745.2 of Gerris buenoi. Taxonomy (NCBI): domain Eukaryota; kingdom Metazoa; phylum Arthropoda; class Insecta; order Hemiptera; family Gerridae; genus Gerris; species Gerris buenoi. The sequence continues at coordinate 87,615 of KZ651691.1, read as the reverse complement.
CTTATACTTTAATTTTAATATATTTTACGAGTAGTTGTACCTATATTTTTGCTAGGATGGAATAGTTTTTTTTTTTTTTTTTAATGGGTTTTGTTTTTGGTTTCTTCATATTTAATGACAGAATAAAATATTTTTTACTTTCTCTCTCCTCCGAAGGTATATAGGAAAAGTATTGTTTTCACCCAAAAAGTCCGAAACCCAGATTTCAACGGAATCATCTGTTTTGGTTTTAAGTGACGATTTAACGTAGTTGACGATTTAAGTAGATGTCTGTTTGTATGTGTCTTAGTTTACAAGCTAGAGATTTGAAACTTTCACCCTTACTTGTAATTGTTCTTCCCGGGCAGTTATAAATTTGTGACCTAATTTACCCACTTTAATGAACCAGAAAGAATTTGTAAAAACAATTTCCGGTTGAGCTGAAGTCTGCCTCTTTATAAGACAATCATTCCCATTGAATTTTGTTTTGATATCTGCCGCCATTTTAAAATGATCGATTTTTGAACTTAGAAGTCCTAATGCTAAATAATTTCTGAACTATTTCTCCGATTGAGCTGAAATTTGTACCAATGATGCCTTCCTACAAGATAAATAAATCCACCATATTCGGCGGCGTACATTAATATCTTACTTTAGCCGCCATTTTGAAAATATTTACTTTAGATTTGTATATAGGAAAGTTTGTTTATATTTTTAAATATCTCACTATTACAGACCTCATTATCATAATACTGGGCTTCATAAAACGGACTAACAAAGTTATAATTCATATTAAAAAAAAATCTGTTATCATTTATAGGTTTAAGTGAGGAAAAGTTTTATTTTATCTCGGCAAATGCTTATATAAATTTTCTCCTAGAGTTTAAATTGGCATTTAACAAGAACTTTTGTGTATATATATATATTTTTTTTACCCAGATTACGTCATTAAGATTTATTGATTTATTTATCACTCATTTGAAGATACAGTTTATTTTAAAAAAAGACATTGATTATGTTCTGCACTTAATTTATTTACTTTTGCTTCTCCTTGTAAGAATAGGTAAGGAAAAATCGATATTTTTTCTATAGGAATATCCGTATTTAATAATAAATTGAAAATAACTTTTTTGAAAATCCTCTCTCGAAAATAAAGTAACAATGTATTAGACTACCTGTGAAAAAAACAAACATCTCTTTTTTGGTTTTTTAAACCTTTTGGTAGAAAAATGTTAGAATATAACGATTCCTGGTATCAGATAGCCCTTACCAATATACCCTTTATATTTTTCCCTATTATGGGTCATCACTATAGATCCTAAGGGTATTTGACAATAATCTCCTTCGGAGATTTTCTCCGCTCGAAGTTGGGTACTAAAAAGGCAAGGGGATTTTAGCCTGAATAGAAAGTATACTTATTACCTGTTACAGTTTCCCTATTATTTGGGTGTGTCACTTGTATAGGAACATCTAATAGCTTGCCTCTAATGCAATTTCCTCTACTTACTTCAATGGAACTATTTTCTTTATAGTTAACCATGCTTGTAAGCTGGTTCTTCGGAAAATCCACTGATAAAAACACTTAAACCCTGTTCTAATATCGTCGCTTTAGGTTTGCCTGTATTAGTACTTAGCGTGTACAGTACGTTATTAAAGGTCCTACGATTTTACAGAGTTGCTTCTCTTTCCTCCCCAGGGAAGTTAAATATCGCGTGTTTTGACCTCATTCTTATCACAGCTTTGCTTTATCAAGTGAACTAAACAGAGATTCAATAATTCATGAATATTCCTCTGATATACGTAACTTTTACCTTACCTACGTCCTATTTTTTTGTTCCTTCTCTTTCATTAGTTAATTATATTAAAATTAAAAATATGCTGGAGAGGAAGAGANTTAAAAATATATATGTATCCAATTTATTTTTTCTAAGAAAAATTCAAAACCAAAAGTTATTTGTTAATAAATAATAATAATAAAATAATAAATATATCATAACAATATAAAATAATAAATATATCATATACATAAATTTTTAATGCTAGACGCTAAATATAATATAGATGTTATAATAGTTACATATGTTTAGTTGATTATTGTTTACGACTAATACACACATGTGTTTTATGCTTTTAAAATAGTATGGTTGTTGTAGATTTGGAAGAATAGTGAATTTAAAACCGCATTTACACATTCACGCGAATGGCGAGGCGAGCGCGGCAAAATGAGCGGCGAGGTGAATTTGTTTGTCGATTCTCTTGTCATACGCCTTGGGTTTTAGCTCTGAATTTGGGTTCTACAACCCACCCCCTAAAAACCCTAAATTGACTTGCCTGATGGACTTGTAATTTTTAGGATATGTTGGCTAGCAAAAATTGAGTGACAGTCACGGAACCAGAAATGTTCCCTGATGTCTGAAACGGATTTCTGTCTCTGTCTTGGATTTTTTAATCGGTAATTTTTTCTTCCTTCAGAACGATCACATAGCTTAGGCGTTACCTTTGGTAATGTCGGAAGCAAAAAACAATAATTTTCCCAGGAAAAATTTATTATCCGAGATATTGATGAAAATAAATCAGTTAAATCAAACAATCGCCTTTTGGACGCTAAATAAAGATGTTTTGTAAGAAATTAATTAAATTAGATAGTATGAGATTTATTAATTCACATATACCTAATTAGTTCACAATTTGTTAGAACATTGAGTTTTAATTTACTAGGGAAAATAAAGTCAATAGTAAATTTATAAAAAACAATTAATTATAAACTATATTTAATTGTCCTTTGAAGATACGTTTATTATTTTTGTTTCTGAAGATACGTTGTTATTGAAGCAACTCTTTACCCCCTTAACAACATAAGAAGAACACTTTTGATTGATAGGCTTATTTAAACAGAATAATTACTCTTAGTAAGGATTCGTCGTTCTTTGTCCTTAACTACCAACAATTTCCTAATGCATTTGTTTCAAAGACCTTTTGCAAACCTTAGGAGTTAATTAGGCACGTTAAACAGAGGGGTTTCTGATTGCCTCAAACCGCCCTCTTCGGAACCTAAGGGAATATTGACGGTTTTGAGAGGCATCTTTGGTTAAACCCTTCACCTCTAAAGACAACCCCTCTCGAAATGTTACGAAAATTGAACAATTAGTAATAGGATAGTGATGTTTCAATCAATACCTGTAGTTTTGCTAGGTTTAAAAGTTGATAATTTTCGAGTAAGTTACTTAAATATATATATATAATATATATATATAATATTTCACCATAATATATAAGTGTAGAGTCAAGTTAAATTTAAAATACTTCTTTTATATGTAGTTATAAACATATTAAAAATATCAACATGGTGACAGAATAAGTTATAAAGAGACATCATTCTGTGTAAAGGCACTTAAAATGTTTATTAAAATAGTAATTTAANTATATATATATTCACTGATAGATTGGTGAAATATACAGAGTCTTGTTCCAACCCAGTTTTGATAACTGAACATGTTTTTCTTGATTTAAAGAGTTTTTAACAAGCCTTGTAGCTTTAATGGATATATTTATATATATTCAAACGATATTATATATGTTTGAACTTTGCTCACAGTGTTATTTTGTATTGTTTTTGTTTGAATTGTTTTTAGTATTGTACAGTGTTATAGTAATGAAAAGTACATTTTTGAAAATTCCATTTGTAATACATATATGTATTAACCATAATATTTTTTAATATATCTCTTATAGAGATAGACAATTACTTTGTAGAGATTATACAAGGACTTTTAATATAGACTGATGATGACCTTATGATGAAGATTCTGAACCTCTCTTAATCGATATGGATTAATCTTTTAATTATCACACTTAAAAATCCATCTACCATATTAACAATTCATCAAATCATCATTGAACGATGGTAACAGTAAATGATAGACGATGAACGATAACGATGGGTGAATATAGGATGTTTTAAAAAATTAAACAGAGAAAAAAGAAGGAAAATTACGGTATGGGCTTAGTTTATTTGCCAATGAATAAAATTAAACGAGATTCACAAAATATAATAAATTTATGTCAATATGTGTTTTGACGTCAATATATACGTTCGATTGAACAATTTTATTTAATTTTGATTTGAATGATTTGTTAATAAAATTTATTATTAATGAATGATGTCATATGGTTACATATTCAATTATTTATATTATGTACTCAGATTGAATATGTATGAAAGTTGATAAATAAAGGGGAAATTGTATTTGATACTAAAATTAAAACAGTTGTGTAATGGCAATGTAATAATGAAAGATATATGCATGTAGTTAATTATTTAATAGTAAACATGGTATTTTCGATTATTTATTATTTTTTTTAGGGGATATTATTGGAGAGACCAGGGCTGGTTGTTACTTAGGGTAGATTGTTACGTACTGAATTTAATTTGAACTGAGGTGGAGTGTGGAAAGATGTTCATTAAGCTTAATTATTGCAGTTTATTAGATCTTTTTAAACTTATGTGTTGATGGTTTCCGCGATTGCGTCCAAAATGGCAACGGGGTAAGTTGTTACACTGTATCAACCTGCTCAATTATTTCTTGTCTGTAATAGTAATAACCAACCATAACAATGTAAATTATTATTAAATAAAATGATTCAACCAATTATTTGTTTATCTCCAGTAGGGACGAAAAGTAACTTTTCAGGACTAGTTTATAGGTAATAATGTGGGTCTTTTCATCCCCGTTCTTAAAAACAGGGAAATAATGTGAAAACGGGATTATAATCCACGTTCGCCAACCTAATTATTTTGTAAATAGTAGAGAATTAATAGCAAACGTAGAGATTTGTTGAAATCAGGTTGGTAGCACTGCTTTTAAACTCCCAGCTGTATTGCGAGTCATTCTACGATGCTTTGTTTACTTGTGTTTAGCTTATGTTGAACTTTATCTTTTTTATTACTTTAAAAGTGATTATTAATTGCTTTAAAAATAATTTATATTGTTTTATATCTGTATTAAAATCGTTTAATAAAGAAATACAATGTTTTCTTTGTTGAATAAATCTTATATTGCGCTTTTTCTGGATATAAAATTTTGTATGTACCTCGAGAATAATGCCTTATTATTCCCTTGTTATAATTAGCTAATTGGTATTAATCCCTCGGCTTCGCCTCGGGAATTAAAATATCTAATACCCTCGGCTTCGCCTCGGGATTCAGTTGCCTTGATTCCTTCGGCTTTGCCTCAGGAATCAACTCTAACAGGCGGGTAATAATGCCTTACATTATTCCCTAGGTGCATAAATAACTATTAACTTATACTTATAATGAATAATAACTAGAAGAAAAAATTATCGGTTTTATTTTCATACGGATATCATTTTCTTATTTACAGTAGTATTTCGCCATATTCTTATTTATAAGCAGAATTTAATTATAAGTGAATTATAGCAAACTATTTAAAATTCACTTATAAGCAATATTTTTTTTCTCTTTTTTTATATTTTTAGGAATGAGCCTCAAGCTTTTTACGAGAAGGTCGAGGTTCAAGCAGTTAACTGTGTGAAACATTTAAAAATAATTTTCTTTTTTCTCTATTTAAATTGTTTTGGACAAATTTTAAGCAAGTCCTAATCACCTAACTCTTTTTTTTTTTTTTTGAGTCCTTACTTATTGTTCCTACTTAGTACCTAAATATAATTGAATTTTTTGAAATCATACACTTCATCATATTACTTGAATATAATATACATAAATAGGTGTTCGAATGAAGAACTTTATAAATCCAAGAACGTCCATAAACAATTTCTAACAACTCTAAACGCGCATGTTCCTTTACCAATGCCATAACTATAGTTGGGTAGGTTGTTACCATTTAAGTTATCTGAGTTTATAAGTGTGAGCCGAAAAAACAATTGAGGTAGCCAGCAGTTTTAAAAGAGTAATGTTGAATTACTTTCATAAAACTTATGCCATTGCCAAATAAAAAATAAAGTGTAACAACCAGCCCCGGTCTCCCCTACTATAGGCATTCATTTGTAAATGTGGGTAGTTAAATTGTTTGAAACCGACTTATTTAGTTGTTCCTACAAAGTTTTTTTTGTGGAATTTTGAATATTTGATCAATTTAACTAATATGGGTAATTTAAATTCCTTATTCTAAAGTATTTGCTAACAGGTTGTTTTGCCACGTGTTGTTTTAAGCATTTATAGTTCTTTATTTTTAGTGATGATCTGATCAACTTAAGGGGTTGAAACGAACTATTTAATACATATTACCTTTTTTGACAAAGAATGAATTGACAGTGATTTTGCTCTTTTTGAAGTTTTATCAGGTGAACAAACAAATTAAGGTTTGAAATGCTTGACTATTTGTTCTATAAGTTGTTACTAGGAATGAAGAGGCAATTCAAATTGTTCCGGAATTAACCGACACTTCAATTTCTAGTAATAAATTGCCCGTATATATTGACGAAGAGCAAGAACTCTGGTTGTCTGCAAGTCCGTATCATCCTCCATGGCAATGCAAATAAAAGGGATCGGTTAACAGTTTCCACCTCGTTTTGTGGAAATTTCCGACAGCAAACCTTGCGTCCTTTTAGTTATATCGTAGGGGTTTGCGTTCTGACCTGTGTGTAACATGCATCGTGATGCAGAAGGGTTAGGGTTTAAATTTACAGCACAGACAGTTTAAGGGGGGAGGGTACACATCCTCTAATAAAATGTTGCAACGCACTAAACACCAATTCCTCCCCCTTTTAACTGGAGTTGATTGCAGGAACCCAACTCCTATCCCAGTTCACTTCTCCGCAACCCCTCGGTCTATTCCTTTTCCAAATCGATTTGTCAAAGCACTCTTTCACCCCCCCCCTTCTCGTTGCAAAACCAATGAAAACTTAACCCAACACGAAATATTTCCATCGGTTTTCCACTTGTGTTTAATCTATCAATGTCAATATACATCAAACTGTAATAAAACCTTTTCCGACGCTCTGTTTCCTCAAGCCACATTTCAAACTGATTTGAATATCGGAAAATAAGTGAAAATAGTGAAAAATTTTAAAATAAAAAACATTTTCTGATGAAATTAAGATAATATTTATTTGTAAAAAAAAACATCAAACTCACTAACCTGCTCAAAAAATGTAACTGTCTCGTGTACTTTTGCTATTCTATGTATTCTACATTTATGCTATGAATATATTCTCAATATTTCAGTTTTATGTTTTATATATAATAAAACTGGGCATTGAAAAGAAGATCATTGTCTCATTTTTTATCCTTTGTACAGAGATATGTCCTTTTATATATTAATGATTTCGTTAGAAATTATCTACTGAAAAATTATTGAAATAATAATTCCACTAAAGTTTATTTATAAGTACATTTAAAACCGGAGTCATACTCCAATGTTGCAAAAATGTTTGATGTGTCACCCATGCGGTTATTTTTCCTCTTCATTGAAAAATGAATATGTTAACCGTGGCAGCAGTAGGTTATTAAATATTCAGTCCAAAAATAACATTGATCCGGTTATTGCCAAAACAACCTCAATAGCTAAAAAGTTACTGTATCATTTAAGGCTTGGGTGACCATTTTAATTGGTTTAATTTGGTTAAAATAAAAACAACAACAAAGTTGTTTTTAAGATTCTTTAGCAATTTGATCATGGTCTAACATTTATTTATTTAAGTGCATAGAGCTATATTTTTTCAATAGCATAATGAACAACTGGAAAGCCTCACCACAGAATATGGAATATTATCATTATTCTATTGATATCTACTCCACTTGCGCTCTTAATGTTCAATATTTTTCTTATATTTTTTCGTTTATATATTACGAATAAGTATAGAAAATAGTAAATTTCAATGATTAATCTTAGGTGGATTTAAAATTGGTAACTTCATACATAGCTGACGCGATGCCAACTATCATCGCGTAGACAACGTGACAGATTCTGTCGTGATAGAACGATCAACCGTCACAGTATCTTGTCTAACGAGATAGAGTACTGTCACGCATCCGAGTACTCTTGCGGTACAAGAACTATTTCGCCTAGTATCTTGTGGAAACGATCTTGATGGCGACGATCGTTACATCTTGCTCCATATTGCATCTGCATTATATTTTATCTACGATTGATACGTAATATAAACATTGTATCTCTGTTTAGATTCGTAGAAAGTGATTCTTTACACACCTGTATTAATTGCGCATGCGTGTCTCTTAGTTTTGAAGAATTCCTCTATTTTTCCACTCTAGTGACGTAAAGAAGAAGAATTCTTCAATTTTACACACGATTAGCGAGTTTGTTTACATTTAACATAACTAATTTGATGTTTATTTAATAAAAGTAACTATATGTATCGAGTTTTTTGTGAAAATCAATGAGTGATTATGACAAATATGAGGAGAATAATACGCCTTCCGAAATAATTAATTCGGCACAAAATACAACTAACGAATTGATGTCATCTTTATCAAAAGAGAAATGCGAGCTTACATACAGGAAGTTTATTATTTTTTTCTCCATTTATTATAGCACGCAACTCGTGCGAAAACGGCATTTTGCATTGCTCGTGTGGTTTTACTACCCTCGCTATCGCTCGGGGGTAAACTCCACACTCGCAACTCGCATGCAAAATGCTACTTTCCTCACTCGACGCGTAATGTACTATTGTTGTTTACTGCCATCTGAATTTTCTGTTTTCAATATATTTATATTTACATATTTAAATTGAATTGTTTTGACGTAAATGGAATTTTAACATACTATCAACACTCATCTCGAAATGTTGGACCTTGTAGACTGTATGTACACCTCCGCAATAGTACTATCGCGGTTTTATCATGAAAGAACTATCACCGGGTAAACGAGGCTTTGACTACAGGTGGTATCAGAGATACAACAGTTCGTATCTCTGATACCACAGATATCAAGCTAAATTATATTATTATCATATTTTTCAGAGTTACTAGATACATGACTACATGACACATTCCCATGTTGACTTTTATTTTTATAAAATTATACAGATTATGTTCTACACTACGAGTTTTTCAACTTCATTTGATTAAGTCTAGACCATTAGAAAATTATTAATAGAAAATTAGAGTTATCTGGTAATAAAATGTCTAAAATTATCCAACCATCAGGAAATAATTACTTTTAGAGGTCAGATGCAACTTTATATATTAATATAATCATGCAAACAACAAAAATGGCAAATATATAAATACATTCTTTATTTATCGAGTTTAATTAAAAAAAAATATATATGTATAATTTTAATTTGAACTCTTCAAATCTTTTTGTGTGTGACTTTATCTTTTTGAAATTATTAGAAGTAATTATTTTCGATTGCCATGTCATATTTTTTATATTTTTATTCTATATTGATACTGCTATAAAGAGAGTTAAAATAACACGTATAAAGTACTATTTAAATATGTGTTTTCAAAAATAAAATAAACTAACCAATGATTAAAGACTACTTTTTCACATATTCTATTTAGGTATTTTTTATAACTTCCAGTTGTTATTTAAGTTTGAACCTTTAATTTTCCTCGAAATTCTCTCTCTGGGTTATGGAAATACTTCAGATATGAGTTCCCCTTCCCCTAAAAAACGGTTTTGGGAGGAATCTCTTATCAGAACCATCTGACGTTATCAACTCTCCCGCCTTTTCCGCGCTATTCTCTTTCGGCCGCTTTTTTTTTACTTCCTCCCCTCCTGTTTTCATAATGGGAAAATTCTATCTGCGCTGAGGACTCAAACCGAAATTAAATCCCTGTCAATGAATTTTTCAGGGAAAAAATGGAAGAGAAGAAACCCAAGGCTCCCTTTTCTATTCAACCGGATTTACGACCGAAAATTGGAATCAAACCGGACTATATGACGGGTTTCCCTTCCATCCATAAAGCGTTATCGTCAAAATATTCCTCTATTGATTTTCTTTTTTCTTTTTTTTAAACTCGAATATTTCACCTTATTTTTTTTACTCCTTGTGTAAATCATAATGCATACATCAGTCGATATTAAAAACACGATTTGAAGATAACAATAAGTTTTGATGTTCTATTATAAGTTTATGGTTCTGTGAGTTGAGAAATGAGGGTGGCTGAAGTGATAAAGGCGTTTGAATACCGTCTATTGAATTATACCGATGAGTTATGGCTTTGTTTGCCCCCTTTTCATTTTACCGGGTTATAGGCAAAAGAGAAAAATTACCTCTCAAGTTCACGCTTCACTATCCTAACTATTTACAGGGTCGTATTATTAAGGGATAGCCTTAAGTTTCATCAGCATTAAGTCAAAAGAATGGAGGTAGTTTTTCATTTGGGGCTAACTAATTAATTTAGTAAAATCCATTCAATCATTGGCTGACCGGTAAAAGCAATATTAATAATATATAGAACTTTTCAATCCTTCGCTTTTTGTAGACTACATTTATTTATTTTTGGTGGCTTTCTTGAAAGACCTTTTAAATATTATTTTTGCAAAAATAAAAAAGTATTTTACTTAACATAAATTTTATCACTTAGCAAGTGAAGCATTAAAATAAGTTTTTGTAGTGCTTCGATACCATTTTTTTACAAATATATTTTAACCATTCATGCAATTATCATGCATACAAATATATTCTTTGTAAAAGATTTGTTTCCTATTATTAAGTTAGTTGACAATTCACTACTAAGCTGCTTTTTTCCCTATGGTCAGTGTATTTTTAATAAAATTTGTTTCTTTTGGTACAGAGCAGGAGGATAGAATTAACAAATGTAAAATTCAATTTATTATCTTTGTTTTGCATCTCGATTACTTGATTCGACCTAATTCATTTTACTTTTAATGTTATTTACAATCATTTTTCTGCGTCCTGTGACGCTTAACATTTTAGCACACGCTAAAATCATAAATTATTTGATGTTACATACAATCTATAACGTTCATAACTCATAGTAGTCTTCATTCTCAGTTATAAACATTTATATTCTTAATGAATTGATCGTCTATTAAAGCTGCATGGTGAAGATCAATAAAATTCTATTAGTGATCTAGACTCTAGATCATAATATGAGGGTGGACTTTATGCCTCAACTATAGCTATTATTAGTCACCCAGTTCTATTTATGGTGCCTGATAATATCCTAACATATTGTTAAAAGTTATGTTGCTGACACGAAAAAAAATTATTGAATCTACTTCTAAAAATATAAATTTTTAGAGCCCTTATGTATTTCGTTATATTGATATTTCCTTAACATAGAACATTAATATTTATTTTAGTTCTTTTCTTCGCCCTTATGGATAATAAATCTCTTTAGAATCACTCTAATATACTCGCTTATAAGTGCCTCTTAGACATAAGAAGAGTGTTTGGACCCTCTTAACTAAAGAGCCTATAGCTCTAAGAAAATAAACACTGTTTTGAAACTGACACCTCCTCTTAACCGATATTTATCTATTAAATCAGTCATTTTTCTATAAAAAAATAAAAAAAGCTAGATGTTAAGAACATAAACACCCACAGACGGTTGAAATTGGTTGGTGCTATCAACGGTCTACTTTCAGCAAACCATTCAAATTTAAAAAAAAAAAAATCATATTAATACTGCCAATTGGTGTGGCTCATAGTTTCCTCGCATCCTATCCACTTGCTTTATTGATTTTATGCTTTTACAAGCTATTATTGTCTAATAGGTTTAATTGTTTCCCCCATTTATTATTTTAATCTGTCAAAATTGTTTTGATATTTTACAAGAATTAAAGTATCAATTTAGCAAAAGTTAAAGATCGCAGACTGTTCAAATTAATCTGGGGCTATCTTCGGATTACTTTCTTTAAACTATAAAAGTTTCATTCAAATCAGATGAGTACTTTTGAAGCTACACGTGTAAATAAATGTATGTTTGTGTGCATGTGGAATAGAAACATATAGGCGTAGGTGTTTAAGGACCAACAATGGGCTAATTATGACCTACCACCTAAATTTCATTAAAATTGAACATGTAGTTTTTAAGATATGGCGGTTCGCAAAAATTGACGACAGACAGACCAACAAACAGACACGGAACCAAAAACGATCCCCGATGTCATACTTAAAAATGGTCCCCGATGGATTACTTTCTATAAACTATAAAAGTTTCATTCAAATCAGATGAGTACTTTTGAAGCTACACGTGTAAATAAATGTATGTTTGTGCGCCCGTGGAATAGAAACATATAGGCGTAGGTGTTTAAAACTTATATGGGACCAACAATGGGCTAATTATGACCTACCACCTAAATTTCATTAAAATTGAACATGTAGTTTTTAAGATATGGCGGTTCGCAAAAATTGACGACAGACAGACCAACAAACNGTGAAGGTGGGAAGGTTGCTAAAATAGTGTTGCCAGGACTTAGCAAAAATGAACTATTGCTGATAACACTGATACGTGGTGAAGGTGGGAAGGTTGCTAAAATAGTGTTGCCAGGACTTAGCAAAAATGAACTATTGCTGATAACACTGATACGTGGTGAAGGTGGGAAGGTTGCTAAAATAGTGTTGCCAGGACTTAGCAAAAATGAACTATTGCTGATAACACTGATACGTGGTGAAGGTGGGAAGGTTGCTAAAATAGTGTTGCCAGGACTTAGCAAAAATGAACTATTGCTGATAACACTGATACGTGGTGAAGGTGGGAAGGTTGCTAAAATAGTGTTGCCAGGACTTAGCAAAAATGAACTATTGCTGATAACACTGATACGTGGTGAAGGTGGGAAGGTTGCTAAAATAGTGTTGCCAGGACTTAGCAAAAATGAACTATTGCTGATAACACTGATACGTGGTGAAGGTGGGAAGGTTGCTAAAATAGTGTTGCCAGGACTTAGCAAAAATGAACTATTGCTGATAACACTGATACGTGGTGAAGGTGGGAAGGTTGCTAAAATAGTGTTGCCAGGACTTAGCAAAAATGAACTATTGCTGATAACACTGATACGTGGTGAAGGTGGGAAGGTTGCTAAAATAGTGTTGCCAGGACTTAGCAAAAATGAACTATTGCTGATAACACTGATACGTGGTGAAGGTGGGAAGGTTGCTAAAATAGTGTTGCCAGGACTTAGCAAAAATGAACTATTGCTGATAACACTGATACGTGGTGAAGGTGGGAAGGTTGCTAAAATAGTGTTGCCAGGACTTAGCAAAAATGAACTATTGCTGATAACACTGATACGTGGTGAAGGTGGGAAGGTTGCTAAAATAGTGTTGCCAGGACTTAGCAAAAATGAACTATTGCTGATAACACTGATACGTGGTGAAGGTGGGAAGGTTGCTAAAATAGTGTTGCCAGGACTTAGCAAAAATGAACTATTGCTGATAACACTGATACGTGGTGAAGGTGGGAAGGTTGCTAAAATAGTGTTGCCAGGACTTAGCAAAAATGAACTATTGCTGATAACACTGATACGTGGTGAAGGTGGGAAGGTTGCTAAAATAGTGTTGCCAGGACTTAGCAAAAATGAACTATTGCTGATAACACTGATACGTGGTGAAGGTGGGAAGGTTGCTAAAATAGTGTTGCCAGGACTTAGCAAAAATGAACTATTGCTGATAACACTGATACGTGGTGAAGGTGGGAAGGTTGCTAAAATAGTGTTGCCAGGACTTAGCAAAAATGAACTATTGCTGATAACACTGATACGTGGTGAAGGTGGGAAGGTTGCTAAAATAGTGTTGCCAGGACTTAGCAAAAATGAACTATTGCTGATAACACTGATACGTGGTGAAGGTGGGAAGGTTGCTAAAATAGTGTTGCCAGGACTTAGCAAAAATGAACTATTGCTGATAACACTGATACGTGGTGAAGGTGGGAAGGTTGCTAAAATAGTGTTGCCAGGACTTAGCAAAAATGAACTATTGCTGATAACACTGATACGTGGTGAAGGTGGGAAGGTTGCTAAAATAGTGTTGCCAGGACTTAGCAAAAATGAACTATTGCTGATAACACTGATACGTGGTGAAGGTGGGAAGGTTGCTAAAATAGTGTTGCCAGGACTTAGCAAAAATGAACTATTGCTGATAACACTGATACGTGGTGAAGGTGGGAAGGTTGCTAAAATAGTGTTGCCAGGACTTAGCAAAAATGAACTATTGCTGATAACACTGATACGTGGTGAAGGTGGGAAGGTTGCTAAAATAGTGTTGCCAGGACTTAGCAAAAATGAACTATTGCTGATAACACTGATACGTGGTGAAGGTGGGAAGGTTGCTAAAATAGTGTTGCCAGGACTTAGCAAAAATGAACTATTGCTGATAACACTGATACGTGGTGAAGGTGGGAAGGTTGCTAAAATAGTGTTGCCAGGACTTAGCAAAAATGAACTATTGCTGATAACACTGATACGTGGTGAAGGTGGGAAGGTTGCTAAAATAGTGTTGCCAGGACTTAGCAAAAATGAACTATTGCTGATAACACTGATACGTGGTGAAGGTGGGAAGGTTGCTAAAATAGTGTTGCCAGGACTTAGCAAAAATGAACTATTGCTGATAACACTGATACGTGGTGAAGGTGGGAAGGTTGCTAAAATAGTGTTGCCAGGACTTAGCAAAAATGAACTATTGCTGATAACACTGATACGTGGTGAAGGTGGGAAGGTTGCTAAAATAGTGTTGCCAGGACTTAGCAAAAATGAACTATTGCTGATAACACTGATACGTGGTGAAGGTGGGAAGGTTGCTAAAATAGTGTTGCCAGGACTTAGCAAAAATGAACTATTGCTGATAACACTGATACGTGGTGAAGGTGGGAAGGTTGCTAAAATAGTGTTGCCAGGACTTAGCAAAAATGAACTATTGCTGATAACACTGATACGTGGTGAAGGTGGGAAGGTTGCTAAAATAGTGTTGCCAGGACTTAGCAAAAATGAACTATTGCTGATAACACTGATACGTGGTGAAGGTGGGAAGGTTGCTAAAATAGTGTTGCCAGGACTTAGCAAAAATGAACTATTGCTGATAACACTGATACGTGGTGAAGGTGGGAAGGTTGCTAAAATAGTGTTGCCAGGACTTAGCAAAAATGAACTATTGCTGATAACACTGATACGTGGTGAAGGTGGGAAGGTTGCTAAAATAGTGTTGCCAGGACTTAGCAAAAATGAACTATTGCTGATAACACTGATACGTGGTGAAGGTGGGAAGGTTGCTAAAATAGTGTTGCCAGGACTTAGCAAAAATGAACTATTGCTGATAACACTGATACGTGGTGAAGGTGGGAAGGTTGCTAAAATAGTGTTGCCAGGACTTAGCAAAAATGAACTATTGCTGATAACACTGATACGTGGTGAAGGTGGGAAGGTTGCTAAAATAGTGTTGCCAGGACTTAGCAAAAATGAACTATTGCTGATAACACTGATACGTGGTGAAGGTGGGAAGGTTGCTAAAATAGTGTTGCCAGGACTTAGCAAAAATGAACTATTGCTGATAACACTGATACGTGGTGAAGGTGGGAAGGTTGCTAAAATAGTGTTGCCAGGACTTAGCAAAAATGAACTATTGCTGATAACACTGATACGTGGTGAAGGTGGGAAGGTTGCTAAAATAGTGTTGCCAGGACTTAGCAAAAATGAACTATTGCTGATAACACTGATACGTGGTGAAGGTGGGAAGGTTGCTAAAATAGTGTTGCCAGGACTTAGCAAAAATGAACTATTGCTGATAACACTGATACGTGGTGAAGGTGGGAAGGTTGCTAAAATAGTGTTGCCAGGACTTAGCAAAAATGAACTATTGCTGATAACACTGATGTGATAGCTGGTGAAGGTGGGAAGATTGCTATACACGATATCATGTTGCTACCATTTATTATATCGGTACTGTACCACGTAAACGTAAAATATATAATAAAAAATAATAGATTGAGAAGTTACCATGAAAGATGCATTCAATGCAACATATATGATAGGAATAAGTGATTCACCCATATGTAATTTATACATGTCCAGAAAAACTCACATCCTATTGGAATGTCCGAAGTATAAATCCTAACGTAACAAATTGTACGAAGAATTTAAAATTCAAGAAAATAAAGATCCTCCTCTTCTTTAAATTCAAAAATATTTCACTAAAGTTCGTAAATGAAATAAATTTCTCACTTTGGCCTCAAATTATAAAATCTAGAAACCCACAAACGAAAACCACAATTACCAATTGAAAAAGGAATCATAACCGCACTACCTAATTGAGGTTTCCCCCAATTCACTAGGCCCTCAATTTACTAGGTAAATGCCTGGTTGTTCTCGTCTTAAGCCAGTCCACGAACTGCCTATAATGCCCGTTTAAATACCTGCAAACAAGACTAACAACAAATACCATTTAAAAAAAGTAATAACATAAATATTCCGAAATTATCTAATAGACCCTTTCACAAATTTAATTAAAAAGATCAAATCCTTTACAGAATATCAAAACAATTAAAGAAGCCACAAAAATAATTTTGTTACTTACGCCAATAAATAACTTGATAAAAGAAAATATATATACAATGATAAGTTCTTACTAATTACGGTTTTAAGATTAAGATTGCTATCATTATACATTATAGCAACTGTCTGGTAGTTTTGTTACATTTTTCTTTTATCAATTATTTTTTTACACCTTCCTTTTTTAAATGTAATTAAAACATAAAATGTCTGATAAGATCAGAGGAATGAATAAACTGTAAGGGAATGAACTCGACTGTGTATCTTTAAGCCAAGATAAAATATATCTCTTCTTAATGCTCCATTAAGCTGGCAAGTCTTGCGGATAATTAAGATGACTATTAAGACTGATATGGTGAATGAATGGAACAGCTTTATCTTAATCTGCTTTGGGTTAGAACGGGTTGACTTTGTAGCTCTTGTCAGACATCTGATAGTTCTGGAACGCAGTATTTGATTTACTTCTTGTCCAGTTTTAAACGATGTGAGGTTTAATTTAGTGGCGGCAAATGTAGAGTTGTACGGAAGGTTTTAAAAGGTAGAATATTCGTAAGCTCTTTGATTTGATGGCTTAGACGAGATATATTTGTTTAGTAGATCTATCTTTAACCCACACTTTAGTCGCTAGAACTATTTGATTGTTCGGTTGTTCAAACAATATTTATCCACCGTAATTGAGATTAATTCACACTTTAAACTTCTCACTTGAGAACAATCCTTTTGAAAATATACAAGCCGTGATGTACCTTCACTCGAACGTGGTTTCCCTCTTCAAGGTCTGCCGTATGTCTCTGTTTCTAATGATTTAAACCATGACCCACAACCTTTTAAGAATGATCCCTTGCAAAGATTTCCACAAGACATTAAATATTTATCAGTGATAACACGGTCTCCTCTAAAAGATCTATTTGTATGAGTTACTAACGTCTTACAGACCGTAATCATATAAAAAGGCATGTAGAGTGTAGAGCTCCATGAGTTAGCATTCGCTGCTCAATGTCAGTTTCTTTGAGAACGATCGAAATCGAATCTAATATAATTTGTTCTCCTTTTACCACGAAATTAAAGGTGTACCAATTGCTAAAGCCTTTAAAACCTTAAACCAATTGACTATATAATATATTGATCTTAATCCACTGTCTGATTCAAACATCAGTCTTAACTCCTACATTGATTCATGCTTTCGAATCGTCTCAGGACTAATGATGACCATTAGTGATTGAAACCAGGTTTTGAGGAATAAAGTTATTTTAGTGAAGAGATAATGTTTTATTTCGTGCTTGGTGTTAACTCATAACCTTTCGCCCTTGCACTGATAGTCTTGTGATATATTTTTTATTCCACTTTTAATGAGTTAAACAACCCTATTATTTAGCATATTTTTGACTTAGGACTTAGTTCGCAAGATGATCATTTGTTAATAATGACTCGCATTTCGTGACTGACTGGAATAAATGTTTCTGACATGTGCTCAAAACATAGCGGCATAACTCGGAGTGTGTTCTTTTCAGGGAAATCTACATATCAGTTGCTATGTTTATCACATCACAGGCATGCTATCTATAGTCTATGCTTTTTTTTAAGGATCTCTGATGTTGCTTTAAAACTCTTAATGATTTATCCACTATCATAATTCATTATCAGAAATTCTAGGTTTGCCAACTAATAATGTCACGTTCTACTGTCACTAGTTAACTGTTCTCATGACAATCTTATCTGCAGTAGTTTCGAATCGAAACAAATACCGTAAAATCTCGCGTATAATACGCACTTTTTTTACCTCTTTTTTCCTTCCAAAATCGGGGTGCGTATTATACACGGGTGAAAAAAAAAATACTTTGTTTACAACTTAAATTTTACCGCATTGAAAAATAATAAAAAAACATAAACGTAAACATACTTTTTTTTACAACAAAAACTAATTTTATGTATCTTATCGTATTTATTTTGGCTACCATACTTATTTTTAATCTCTTTTTTAGACAGAAAGACTTGTTATTATCAAGTTATGTTATTTTATTTCGCTAGTTGATCAAAGTCATTGATAAAAGTAGATAGAAGATATTTTTTTTGTTAATCTCAAAAACCGGTACCGCCGTGAGATTACACTGGTGATTACACCATGTGATCACATCGGCTTGATAACAAACGACTGATTTCAGAGGCGGCCCTTCTACGAATTTATCTATTTTATAAGAAAACACCCAGTTTTCTTATAAAATAGACACCTTATTAGCCATCTGACCTCGCAAGTAAAAATATTGGAAATTACATGTAAAATGGGCCAAATATATCATTCTAGGTACAAATTTTTTTTTAAAAATTTGACGGAAAAGTCGGGTGCGTATTATACGCGAATATTTAATTTTCCCCAAACTATAGCTCAAAATTTGGCCTGCGTATTATACACGGGTGCGTATTATACGCGAGATTTTACGGTATATATAAACAATACATTGCCAACTAAGATCGAAATTTATTAGGATGTATCAGGACAAATGGATCTTCTACCGTAAAGTTATGAATTAATCTTAATTTTGGCTTGATTCGATGTTTTTCTATAAAATAAAGAAATGTTTTAAGTAAAGGAAGGTTAAAAGATGTATGTTCTAAATAAATACATTGTGAATTTGAGAATTTTTTAATTAGAATTTTGGGTACTGCATCCAACATCTGACTTTTTTTTTAACCTTTCCCATCTGTCTCATTTAATGAGATGTTTTATGTGTTTAAAAATTTTAATTTTCATTCTTAAAAATGTTAACTGTGTTATTTTTTCTTTCAGTTACAGGTAAGAAGTTAAGACTTGGAGTAGACTGATTTCTCCTCAGAAAATCTAGTTAGACACTTGTCAGAGGCTGAATATTATTAATCTTGACTTTGCTAATCTTCCCTCAAATGTAAATCAGACAAGATTTACTATTTAAGATTAATAATTACTTTTTTGATTGATCAATTTCCACTTGGCTTTCACCGTAACTGGCTTTCTTAATAGTAAGCTCATGTAATAAGTCTAGAATTAGTTCAACCTCAGACAAGGTGTCTAGAATATCTTGATTCTTCTAACTGATACAAGCTTTTCATCTAAGATTGATTTCTCATCTCTATATTTTTGTAAGCATTCTTCTATTTCTTTTACTATGTTTATTTATTTATTTTTTTGTCATTAATGTATACGTATGATCGTGTGATGTGCATTACAACTTTATTTATGAATTAGTTATCTATTACAACTCTTTCTATCTCAGTTAGAAAATACGATATTTGTTTGATACATGTAAAAAGAGTCTGCAATTAGCGTAGCACATAGCTTCCTCGCGTCCCATTTCATATATTTAATGATTTCATGTTTTCACAACCTATTATTTCTGTCTTGGAATTTTTAAATCGAAGACAACCAATTTGTAGTTCTTTAGAACGATCAGTACATAGCTTACTTTACCTTCTTTTAATAAAAAAATGTTGTATTGCTAGAGGTCGACCAAGAAGTCATGAACACGGTAGAAACTGAAAGCTTAGCTTCGTTTAAAGTCGGAACTTCCGAATATTGCCGACGTCAGTATAGTCGGGTGCTATTCTAGTTTGCATGAAATGTGCAGTTATGTCAAATCTCACGAATAACAACAAGAAGGTTTCCAATCTGTTAGGTTTCCTGTTTTGTTTGTTTTTATACTGTACGAATTATAGTCACAACTGTCCTAAACGATTTTCGTACGATCCACAATGCCACAATGGATAATGCAAATACAAATTCCGCTACAAATCAAACTCAGAAATAAAGAGGAATAGATATCATCGTATAGATAGTAGAAGTGATTTCTTATCAGGTACAGTGTTGCCCGTAGCAAAAAATATAGAAGTTAAAAAAATAAAATGAATAATAACCAAAGATCAACACTGTGTTTTTTGACAGTGGTTTATTTTATTAAAAACTGACTGTACATGACGACACTAGCGCACTCCTCAGATTTCCATGAGTTCTTGCTGGGATTATTTAGGGAGTTGCTCATGTGTGGAACCATTAGCCAACATTCTTGTACCTTATGGATATCTAATGACTCCTGAACATCTGACAAACTGAAACATGGAGATATACTTTAACAGTTGCTAATAACTCCCATCTTGGTCAATTGCACCAATTGCTAATCTATCCTAAATTGAGCTATGAGGTGTGACGGCCTAGGTAGCTCTTACTGGAGAATAGTCATATCAATAAATTTAAACACCATCTGACGTGGTCACAACTAGGTCACACAATCTGGAGCACCGGTCGGTTTTTACCCAACACCACCACGCCATATAAATGAGTAGCTGCTTGTGTTAAACTGGTTGCTTCTCTCAATTTTAAGGTTTATACAGCTGATGGAGTGACACTCTAACCCCGTTTTATCTATTACATATTTTGTTATATAAGCCCTTAAGCAGGCTTAGGCCCTTTAAGGACTGTTGCGCCACGGAGTTTGTTAGTTCTTTTGAGCAAATTAGTTCCTTTTGAGCAAGCAACAAAGTTCTTTTGTTACTTCTTTTGACCCTTGTTGAGGCCATTTTTAAAGTCTTAATTTACTTAATCCGAAGAAGTCTTCAGTGCTAAATAAACTAACTATTAAATAATAACCGTTTCATTGCATGTAAATTTTAAAATTAAATTTGCATTTAATTGCACGATTCTTCTCTACAAATTACCACTACTTCTAGTGGTAAATTTTACAAACGTCGTAACTGGTCTTCAACCATTTTACCCGAAAAAGAAAAAAAATGTCAAATGTTTCCCCTCCCATGGGCTTTGCTTAATTCTGCATTAGTAAAGCTCGATTTGACTGTATATTATCCTTCTTTTGTTTAGTTCCAGTCGGATTGTATCGCAAACGAAAATTATTTCAATTTGCTTTTCTCTTAACTTTTACTTGAAGTTAACTGGGAGAAAAAAAAGGGGAAATAAATTCTTAGAGAATAATGATGAGAAACTGAGCTTGGCTTTGTACAAAAAAAGTTTTTTTTCTTCGATTGGCTCGTTGGTAAGAGAAGTTTGTTTAACACAGTTGTTCCATTCTTTGTCCTTCGGGTTTTCTTCTTTTAATTCTGGTTGGACTAAAAAAAAAAAGAAAAGAAAAGAAAAGAAATCATTGAGCTTCCGAAGTAGAAAAGGTTTTTGGTATTCTCAAAAAAGTTTATTTTTTTCAAGTTTTTTCCCCCCTTCCATCCCTTACTTATAAATTTTAACATAGAATTATTTTATTCTTTACTTTTCTGCTTTTCTTGAGTTTTTTTTAAACTCTTTTTGTTATTTATAAATTTGTAATAAGATTTTTACAAAAAAATGAACAAGAAGAATTTGCTAAGCAGGAAAATTTACAATGTTATATCATTATTAGTTTTTCCTGGTTAAAATAACAATTATTTTAGTACATTATAGTATCCTTTACGGTATTTTTTTCCCAATAGTCTATTTTACTTGCTGGAATGCCCCCCACCCCTTGAATTCAAGTTTACCGAAGGTGAATAGTATCGTGATCTTTCTGATTTTTTTATTTCTCCAATTTCAAAACTTCTGTTTCATACATCAGGAAACATTTTTGGTTTGTGTCTGTCTGCCTTCCGTTTGGTATACCATTCGACATTTTTCGGACCAACAAATTTTCATGAACTATTCTTTTAATTAAATTTGGATGGTACGTCATAACTCAATTGTTAGTTCCATATTATTTTCAACCTAAACAATGTTAATAGTGTCTCAAACGGATATCTATCGGAAAAAAGGATGGAAGAAAGATGTTTAAGAACGCCCACAAAGCTTCTGTTGCCTTCGTTAAGCTCGGAAAGAATATCTGTCTTTTGTCTGTGGTCTGTGCGAACGCTTCAAGCCTAATCTATTGAGCCGATTTTGATTTAGATGTATGATCAGAAATACAGCACTCTCTACCATTTTAAATCCTTCACATTTAGAAAACCCCTGATAAAAATTGTTTAAAAAAATTCCATTAAAATGGTTCCGGCAATTGACCATAGAAGTTGTACCTACGAATTTTATCATGCAATTCGTCTTCCCGGGAAAAATCCTAAATTCCGAGGTATTGATAAAAATGAACACGCCCCCGCTGAAATTGAAACCGTAATGTATGTGTCAAAACTACGTTTTGATAACTTTATACAAATTTTTCATGATACATATCAGATATATGTATCAGATATGGGATTAAAATTCACTATTACTATATTATACGAGGGAGTGTTTATGATATAACTTTTCAGGCTGTCTTACAGAAAAGGGGCCCCCCTTTTTGTATAGAAAATACAGAAGTGCTTATATGCCTTAGTCTAACTTAATAAGACTATTAATACAAAGGGATATGCAGTCCAATAAGCTTTGGCACAAAGGAATATTACACTTTTATATAAGAAATATAAAAAGTGTGTATTCGGTTGTCCGAAAGTATATTAGATAAAAAAAAGTGGGGGCCCTTTTCTATAAAAGTGCCACTTTTCGTATTTATTATTATTTGTACAACGTACGCAAAAAGGTACAAATGTATATTACCTCTACACGACAATGATTTCCTATTGTCAATAATTTTTGAAAAGAAAATTGCTATTGAAATAAAAGTAAATCAATAATTTGGGAAAAGGAAGTTTTATTCTTGGATATCAATTGGGGCGAACAGCGATGACATCCATTTCGTTATGAATAATGAAATAAGTTTTTGAAGGGAAAAGAAAAAAGAAGAAAAAGCAAGTTGGTTCTTAGACTCTCTGAATATAGTTTTGTGTTAATTTTTTGTTCTTCTTTTGGAAACTTGTGAAGTTGAAAACTTGCAAATGACATTGCCATCATTATTATTCCCGATGTTCTTAAAAAATGCTTCTGATTATATTTAGTCAAGGACATAACTTTAGAGGTTTTTTTTAATAGATTTTTTTTACGGGATTGTCACAAGGAACGTGCTTAACAAGTTCAAAGTAATAAATGAATCAGTCCGTGACTAAGTCGAAAAAACATTCTCAAATGCATATATATTGGGGTAGGCCTTATTTTATAGTATTATTTTCTTAACATTTATTGGAATAATCGCAATTTAGTGTCAATGTTAAATATTTTCTGAAAATTTAATTGCTTATTACCTGTTAACTAACATTTACTAACACTTTACACTTAACAAAACTAATTTGCTGTTTAATTAAAGTAACTGTTTATATTAGTGATTTAAGTGATTATGACGAAAATGAGGAGAATATTACGCCTCCCCAAATATTTAATTCGGCATAAAATACAACTAACGAATTGCCATCTTTATCAGAAGAGAAATACGAAGTTACTTATAGGAGGTTTATTATTTTTTCTCTGTATTTATGATTAAAATCCAACAATTGTAGATAAAGTACGGTACGTATCTCGTGCGAAAACTGCATTTTGCTTTGCTCGTGTAGTTTTACTACACTCGCTGTCGCTCGAATGCAAACTCCACACTCGCAAGCAAAATGCTACTTTCCTCGCTAGACGCGTAATGTAACATGACGTAAAAACACATGAACATAAATTAAATATGACAATTAGCCTAGAAGCAAGTTATCTTGGACCATTGTCTGTATGTAGGTGGCATAGCCGTAATATTGATGACTTAAGAAGTTGGCCTGTGTATAGAACACAAAGGTGACAATAGTTTTCGATCATTACGAAAAAGGCCACGTAATAGTTGTAATGTTTAGTGAGTATGTTAATTAGTTGTGATCAGTTAATTAATTTTTAGAGTCTAAAGAAAGTATAAGAGAAGAATAATTATTATTTACCTTTATATTAAATTTAAATGCAATTAAAATTAAGTAGGTATTTAAAATTATAACTAAAATATTACCCCTGTACCTATTCATCACTGCTTATTTTCAAAATGCTTTAATGTTTCTTTAGAAATAAAATGAATTGTTTTTACCATTTATATAACTTTTTTTTCTCGTAAATATTGTTTTATTGAGATAAATCAACATTAATCAAACTCCTGAAATAAATTATTACTATTATTTCTTACTTTATTAACTCCGAGGTTTATATGTGTTTCGTGTGTATAATCTTTTCAAGCCTTTATAATAAGGTAGATATTGCATGACTGATGAAAAAATAATAAATTAAAAGTTTGTTGCTGTGAATTTTTCCTGTTGTCAAGGAAAAAGATGTATGTCGACTTATCTTGGTAAATTGTTGGTGAAAATGTGTGATGGATCACATTTTCCTTCATCCTTTGCTTGACTTGAATCAATGTTTTCTTTCTCGTTTTTCGGATAGCTTGACTTAAGGAATTGTGATGCCTGAAGTTCAAGGACCCTAAAACATTATTCTTCTAGGTTTTTTCCCCGTTCTTATGCCCTAGAACTTGCTTTTTTCCCGCTAAAAAGGAGTATAGGTCCTAGAAGAGGCACGAAGACCTCAGTTTCTACTAGTCAGAAAGCTTTAAGACCAATCAATCTTATGTTGGACTTGGAACGCTTTTACCTTATCCATTTGATTCCATTCCACCTCGTTTCTTAGGTTCGGGATCTCCTCTTGTAGTCTTTCTCTCTCTTTTAGGCTTTCTGATTTAACTTTCCCCAAGTGTATTAAAACCTTTTTTCATCACTTAAATAATTGAAACAAGAACTTGAGTTCATTCAAGTTGATTAAACCAGTGTTTATTCTTGAATCATTTTGTCTTCTACGGTTTTTTTTGTTTAAACTTCTTCTTTATATTGGAACTATTAAAAAAGATAAATATCCACGGATTAAATCGTTCGTGTTTTGTTTGAAGAATACATAAAAGTTTATTGAATAAGTATTTATCTTTCTTACTCTTTGCTTACATTACGTCCAAAATTATGACAGACTTGGAAATCTTATTTCGCAGAATTCATAGTCAATACAGATACTTTACAGATGCTTTCAGCCAACTTGAAACATTTTTATTTTATTTTATTTATTTTTTTTTTTATTTTTTTTTTTTTTTGTATAAAACCCTAAATTCTACCGACTGACTCAACACTAGAGCTCTATGGACCTATGACCACGAAATTTCGTAGGTTCATTACCCCTTAGTGGTTCAGAGGAGAAATCTTTTACGGTTCATTTTAGCGGTCATTTATATGCAGAATTGGACGATAACTGCGGAACAAATTTCACTAGAGCCATGAAGTCTTTTTTTCAATGGTTTTGCCCATTGGCCATTTTTATTGAAATAGTGGCCATTTTATTTTTTAACTCCAAATCTCACTCACTATAATTATCACCACATAATAATTTCTAGTATAATATTGATGTTTGCCGAGAAGTTTTTTTTTTATGTTTGATTCCTAAGAGGGGAATATAACTATTGTGTCGTATCAAAACGATGTGTTTTGAAAGCCTCTTTAGAATTTATTTCTCTTCTCTGATTAAAAGAGATTACATATTAGAATAATGTTTTTATATTAATAATTAATTAACAAATTAGTACTAAAAACTAAAATAAGTAATTAAGTCAGCAAGTAATTAAGTATTATTTATTAGATAAAAATATCTCAAGAAGTATGCTTTTGTCCATGAAGCGAAAATTGTTTTGTATGTTGTTTTTTTCGTGTAATTGTTTCCAAAGATTTTTGTCCTCTTATTTTAATTTAAAATTAATTTTAATCCAGCAAAACATAGCTTAAATGTGAAGCTGTTATAGCCAGCCACTGTGACGCAAATGCGGTTAAAAATTGTTTTTAACTCGCTCCTATTAACTAACATTGGATTTCTTTTAAAAGAGCATGAATTATTCTTAATGTTCCATTACCGCCTTCTTATGGCCTTAAGAAGGCTTTTAGCAAGTGCCAAGGCAGTCAAACATTAACTGCTTTACCTAAATTGTTAATGGTATAATAAATGAAACCTACTTGCGATATAACTTTTTACGACGCCGAAAAAAGACGGAGCTCTACATTGCTAAGCGATAACAATGCCGAAGAAAACTTTCTCTTATTTTTGTTTTCCCGCTTTAGAATCTGGAAGTGGAAAGTTGAAATAAAAAAAAATCTTTAAACGTGTTGCCAACGTCATTAAACACTTTGTAATTCAAGCGAAGGATTTTCACCATGTTATTCCAACTTACTCGAGTTTACTATAAGTTTACAATCGAGGGTAATGGAGGGATGAAAGAGAGGGGATGAAGAGGATATAAAGTTTCAAAGTACCAGTGCCGAGACTTAAGCCAACTAAGTAGAATCAGAGAACTCAAACTAAGTTCTATTAAGGTAACTATAGTTACCCAACCTAAAGTATAGTTAATGCTTACGTTCATTATTCTCTTGGGCTTGATTTTGTATCCAAAGTATTAAATGAGGCTTTAGAAAGTAACAATGGATCTTAGTTGATGAAGAAATATTTGATAAAACAATGGAAATAATGCGGACGAAAGTTTTTAAGAGAACTCAATGGTGATCGGTCATTATTCCTACTTGGATATCTCAATTCATAATTGTGTTAAAGATGAAGAAACTTTTTAACGTGTAATTTATCTTTTGTCTGAAATTCAAAAATGATGAAATTAATGGTTGAATCATTTAACTGAATCTTGATCCTGATGTTCATTATTATCAAACATACTTCAATCTTGTGATTTAAAAGTGTTAATAGGGTTGCAATGTATGGATTTCGTTTCAGACAACGATTGGATATTGGATTTTCTATTGTCAACGAGTGTAATATCGTCAAAACGTGAACAGATTCTAGGTGAATTCTACTGTCCTTGAACTTTTCTTTAAGTTATTTATTGATTATGAAAGATCGCTTGTTTCACAATTCTACAATATAGTTCGTCCTCTTTTTCCTTAGAGGGATCATTTTGAACATTGCTGATTAAATTTTTCATTGTGCATCACGTGAAATTGAACTTTTATTAAAATAAATATCGGAATAAAGGCAATAGTATCTTATCATTAATTACACATTACTTAATTAACTTTAAAATGCAATATGTTTAAATTATATTTGCTCTTTTTATTAATGAAAGTGCAGAAAAAAAAGTAATCCTTTATTTATGTCAGATATATTTTCTAGACTTTTTTTTTCTTCCTGTCATTTTGATGATTTCTTTTTTTCTGAGCCAACATTATTACTTGATTACCACTAAATCTACTGTTATAGAGTTGATTACTCGAATGATTTGATTTATTTTGATTAGGATAGTGTAAAGCACTCTAATAGATGTTGCTGAATAGGATCATCCTCACTACAATAGAGATACGGGGAATGTATTGTATAGCCTCATGTGCCCTCTCAACATGAGTGCTTTTATATTGATGTCCAACTTGGCATTATCTTGTGTGAACTATCTCCGAGAATGGTCTCTTCTCAATGTACTTAGTCTGTTCTAAGAGCCCAGTCATTTTATCCATTGTTTCTTTGTCTATACTTATTTAATTCTGAATGAGCTTCGTATCTTTTTTACCAATTGTTTAAAACTAGTTTATTATCGGTTCTTTGCTGTCCTACAGATTATTTTAAATGTATCTACAAGCTATATTTCTATCTCATTAAAGACACTTATTCTGTCTAGACTTTAGAAATTTGCTGCTTAGCCGTTCAATAAATTTTATTGTTCTCTCTTTAAACATGTGAAGATCATGTACATTCTAAACATACATTTTAGTCCCTCTTTAACTTAATGAACATGTTTTTAGACTTAAGATGTCGTGCTATAGTTTACTATAAATAAAACAACTTGGTTGTTCTTTAGCCCTTTATTCTAATATGCACTTTCTTTTTGAACTTAGAGCTCTTACTAAGCTGGAGAATTATTTCCTGTCGATCTTAACATTCATTTTATTATTCTTAGAACTTAAGCCTAATCTTATCAGGATATGATTATTTTGATCAACTTATTGAACTCTTCTCTTTTCTTTCTTAATTATTCTGGATATTTTTATATTTGTCTGGATTGCACACCTCCTATATCTTTCTAACTCCTTGTTACACACGGTGACGTTTTTGGCTTAGATTTTTAGTAACGCTTTTCGATTTTATGTAGCAAAGCCAATACATGAAAATGTCAATTACAGAGGTATGTCCTACATCAAGCTGGTATTTTAACTCCTTTGTTATTAAATGAAGAGGCAATAATCGATGTAAAAAATGTTGTATATTTTTAACTTTTTCATAAAAGAGCTGTAGTTCAAAAACCAAACAACGTCTCACATCAAATAATTATATTTTAAAGAACTTGACCGGTTTCGGCTGTTCTAATGCAGCGTTCTTCAGATAATACTGAAGTAGCAAACTTAAACTAGTAAGAATACAATATGTAACTTTTTTCTTTTTATTGTTTTTCACTGTTCGTGTAGTTTTGGTTTATTTTAGATCATTGTGTGATTTTCTTCAATTTACAACATCTCTTTTCATTTTATGTTACTTTACTTAGTATTATTCAATTTAATATCACTTGGTTTTATCCAATTTTATGTTGCTTACGTTTCACTTTGTATTTATGTTGTTATTTTTAGTCTCGCTTAGGTGTTTTATTATTATTATTTTCGTCCATAATTGACAGAGTATAGTATATTTTTAAGTTGACGATCTCTTTTTTATCCTTTGCAAGTACTTGCTACTCCTTCCTTTTTGTCCTAATCAACGTTGGAGAAAAACACAGTCGAGTTACTCAATTTTGTATTTTTTGTGATTAAATTCCCGCTCTCTAAAATATGACTTACGTATGGAGGATTGAGCAGTTTTATTAATTTCCCTGCTTTTCTTCATTTCTTCTTTAGTATTTTTATTTTGTTATTGCCAATGCAATGAACCTCCGTTTCAATTTAAAAGAGCTACAAGTTCAATAACCTACTAAGTATGTTATTTTCAATTTTTTTATTGTATATAATGTGATCTCGTAGGTCGTAGGTCCTCCTATCAACAGGGGTGGGGCAAATGATTTATAAAAACTCAATCAATATTTAAGAAGCTTATTTTTCTTTAATGATCCCTCTATTAAATACTACTTTTCTTCAATCATCTATTTGATAAAATAGCTCATTCCCCTCGTTCTTGTCTCGTTTAATTTAAAATATAAAAATCTTTTCATTAGATAGTGGCATTGTGTATGCTATAATTTGAGGCTAGTGACCCTGCCTTTTAATACCACCTGAAGGAAATAGATGCCGCGCTGAAGATGACACCCCGCCTACGATCTGAAGCAATAGAAAGCGCAGACCATTCTCAAATGGACTGCAAATTCTATTGCTGAAGATGACACCCCGCCTACGATCTGAAGCAATAGAAAGCTCAGACCATTCTCAAATGAACTGCAAATTCTAGGCAGAGGTTTATCTTGGTGCCAACCGTTAAAAGAAAGGCAGCCACTAGAAAATTCCTCAGCTTTAGTAATTAGTAATTTGTCAAAAGCCTGGGAATTGACAGGGGAATAGTTAAATTACTGGGTTTCGTCACAATAGGCAACTTTTCATCGCAGTTATACTTATAATAATTTAGAGGGTTTAAATAATGGACAAAAATAATGGATTTTTTTTTTAATTTAAAGGGTTTTTTTAATTATTCTTTGGGACCACCTTTTTTAATTAAATTAGAATTTATGAATGGAGTCCAAATTTAAATCCTAACGGTGGAGTAATTTTTTTCTCCGTTATGCCTCCCTGCTTAATTTCAAATTTATTTATTAATAATTATATAATGAATATAAAACAGGACTTAAGATACCTAAAAACATAAAAGGGCCCATAAAGCTCTGAACACACACATACCAACGTTGACTTTTATATACGTACAGATGTATAGATAAGAATTTCCACAAATTCTCTCATAAACAACTGATTTTTTAAAAAACTTCTTATTTATAAGTACATAGTTCTAATTCTATTAGAGGAGAGTGACTCTTCAGAAGAATTTAATGAGGCAATATTTTTGGTGTGAAGAGATTTAATGCATTGTATTTTATTTAAAAACATTTTAAAGTTTTAACTAAAATATTTGTTTATCATTTCATATTGATATTATATTTTATTCTCCTTTTATTATTAATTTTTTTTAAAAAAAAGAAAAGTTTGTGTTTAGAAAGAATTAAATTGATACCGGGATATTGTTTCCGAATAATCACTGTTAAAAATAATACCAGCCCATAAAAACCAAGTTTTTATTATAAATCCTTTATATTTTTGCATTTTAGTTCTGAAGGGAAATATTGGTATTCATTCATTTCAATTTTAAATAAATAATTTAAAATTAATTAATTAGTAACATTTAATTAATTATTATATTTGTTACAATGATTTTGTATCGGTAGAGAGTCGAAATGCCAAGATTCAGCAAGATTGGATAATTAATTGAATTTTTATTTATTGTATTACTTTTTTAAATTTAATTATCCCATTCATTTTGAAAAAGATAATTTTTTTAAATTTAATTAATTAATGAAATTAATTAATTAATTAATTTGTTAAAATGTTTTTATATTGGTAGAGTCTATGTGCAAAGTTTGAGCTCGATTGGATGACTGGAAGTGGGTTAACTAGCCCTCCAAAGATTTTATATACCAACCAATTAATTAATTAATTAATTATTTTTTTATTTTATTTTTTAAAATTTATTTAATCCATTCATTTTATAAAAAAAGAATTAATTAAATTGAAAAATTAATTAATTAATTAATTAATTAAATTTAATTAATTAATTAATTTGTTAAAATGTTTTTGTATTGGTAGAGAGTCTATGTGCCAAGTTTCAGCTCGATCGGATAAGTAGAAGAGGGTTAACTAGCCTTCCAAAAATGTTGACGCCAGGCACCCAGTCCCCCAGGCACCCACCCTGTCACCCAGGCACCCAGGCAGGCACAAAAGTGAAGTTAATATAAAGGATTTAAAAAGGTAAAGGAAGAACTTTGTTACAAGAGAGGGACGAAGTCAATAAATAAATATAGTTATTCGATTTGTTATACGGGTTTTCGAACCGACAATATCGGCTGATAATTTACTCAATCTATATTTTAGAATAGCTCAATTCGGAAAAATATACAATCAACAGGGAAAAATGTTAGAAATATCAAAAAAGTTTTTTTAAAAATATTTTTAACTTTTAACAAGATACCTGCACTGTCAAATTCATTTGATATCTATCCTACTTATTATTTGAACATGACAACCATACTTGGTTCAAGGGTCGATGTTATTACAATTTTAACGACTGCCAGTCTCTCTTTTATTACCATTTCGAGGTAATCTCTCAGTGGGTATATTGAAAAGGGCGGTAGAATTAAAATCAATACTTCCGTGTAATACCATTATTTCCTATATGAAAGCTCACATGGTATAAGTTTTTCTGAGTAAAATGAAGCCCTAACGGCGAAGCCATTTTACCACGATTAAATCTTCTTTTTTTTAGTTTGAAAGAGGGAAATAAGCCTCTTTTAAATCCGGTAATAATACTATTATGTGGTTGGCATTTAATATCTAGTATTAGCTAACGGTACAGAAGTTTTGCATAATCTTCCCCCGTCTCGTTTGTTATACGGCCGTAATATGATATGGCTCACAAATATATTTTCTTATGCAAGTAGATAGAGTGAAAAGATGGGGTTTTATAGGGAATCGTAAAGGGCTAATATAGGCTTTTATAAACTTTTGTAAAAAAATATAATGTGCAGTGGGGATTTAATGGTGAATTTTGACGTATTAAAAGATATACCTTTCTAATATAGACTGACGTTAAAACTTTATTATATAATAGTGTTTAATTTACTTATTTTAAATTAAGAGTCTATTTATTATTATTTTTGAGATTATCTATTTTATATGAGATATACATATTTTGTGAAGGTTGTGTTGTTTATTTGAAATTTATATGTATTATTTAAGGATTTTTTTAATCGACTAGGGGGCTCTGCCCCCTACTCGCTTCGCTCGCCAACCCCCGAAAAGACGTGGTAGCGGCCGAGTGGCGTAAGAAGGGAAGTAGTATAGTTATGGAATATGTGAAGGGAAGTAGGATAGTGGCTGTGGTGTAGTGGGTGTTAATATACCTACTCTCTGTTCCGCTTTACAGGCTTTCCTCTTCTCGGACGAATATAATATCACCCTCACTCTGTCTACACAGTTAATTCTATGTCACTCTGTAGTTCCCTCTTTACCCCCCGGACTCAACTCTCTTCTAGAGGGGTATCTCCTAACGCACTCTACTCTCAGTTAAGTATGTCACTCTCACTGGACTCGTTTGTTTACAAAACTTTTTTTATAATATAGATAGATAATTCTATTAATATAACTAAATATTTCTTAGTCTAGATAAGTGCACATGACTTAGTTTCTTTTCTTAAAAGAAACTAAATAAGTAAGTATGTAAGTATAATAAAAAATAATTTTATAATTTTTTTTTTTATGATTTTATAATTTTCATCTGTTTTATATTTTAATTGAAAGAGTCTAGTTTAGTTTTTATGATCTTTGATTATTTGAAATAAATAAATATTAGTTTTTAAAGGATTATACCTTGAGGGCAACCCTGAAGGTTTATTTTTTTATAAAATAGTCTTTGATCTCATTCTTTAATCAAAAGCAAATCAAGGATTTTTTCTTATTCTCTAGTTGGTTTTTTTTTAAAGTTTATTTTCTTCTTGGATTCATCTATTTTTTCTAAAACTAATAACCTTTCAGTAGTAGGTATAATAACATTTTATTATTTTTTAAATTAGTTAATAAAAAAGTTCATGACTGTGGATTTATTTTGTAGGAAGCAGTCATTCAAATTAATAGTAATTACAATGTTAGTTTCTGTAGATAGAATATTGTAGCTCTCTAAATACGATTATATTAAAATACTACGTTTGATTGAAATGCTCT
Organism: Gerris buenoi; assembly: GCA_001010745.2. NCBI lineage: Eukaryota > Metazoa > Arthropoda > Insecta > Hemiptera > Gerridae > Gerris > Gerris buenoi. Next base: position 54,367 of record KZ651691.1, on the reverse strand, counting down.
ATGCAAGTCTGCATGATGTCATTACCTCCACCTTAGAGAAGAAAAAGTATTACTCAGCTGTCTTCCTGGACGAAGAACAAGCTTTTGACAGATTTTGGCACGCTGGGCTACTTTGGAAACTCAAGGGAATCCTTCCTTTAACTTACTCCCTCATCCTAAAGTCCTTTCTCACTGGTAGATCTTTCTGTTCAGGAAGAGTTCAAGTTTAGGAACCTCTTCCTCCTCCATCTGCCTTGTAAGTGCTGGAATACCCCAGGGTAGTATCCTTGGACCTCTCCTATTTTCCTTCTACACACATGATAACCCTTAATACCATTCCTCAGTCCTTGCCACCTTCGTAGATGACAAGGCAGTGGTGGCACAAGGTCTTGGTGGCCTATCAGTCCACCAAGACCCTCAAACTTTCATCCAATAACTCTGAATGTCGCCTTCTCCCTCTCGAGCCTTGATTAAAAAAATGGAGGATCCGGATTAATGAACAGAAAAGTGTTCATGTAACTTTTACACTTCGACGCACCTGTCCTCCAGTCATTCTTAACCAAGTCCTCATTCCTCAACAAAGCACTGTGTACCTTAGCCTTCACCTTCACCATTATCGACGACTCACCTGGCAACATTACACTAAGACTAAACGTACTGACATCTCAAGACGCTACTAGTTGCAACTGACATAACGTAGACTTTCCCCGCTTAATATTCTTTTTATTGTAAATCTATTTCTTATGTAGAGGTGGATAGAAGCTGATAATGACTTTGTTCTGGCCTAATATAACTATTTTGTTGTACTCATATTGTTTACTGATAAGTATATGTTATCTAAAGATAATTAAAAAAAAGTAAGTATATGTTACCTAAAGATAAATAAAAAGAAGTTTTTATGTCAGCAACTTAAATTCTCGAGGCTAATGAACCTTAGTCAATTAATATTCACGAGGCGCCTTTAATTTTATTAAATCATTTGTTTTTACACTGTTAAGTTAAAGAATCCAGGCTTTTCGACTGCCTCCACCTCTTCATGAACTCCGTTTATTAACTATAGCATAAAGTTGTAATTTGTTGTGGCTAGTTTCATCTTCTGCAATGGCTCCACTGCTAATAGGACCTGATTGAGAAGGCAATCAGCTGATATCCCCTTAAATGTAAACAGTTATACTATTTATTAATCACAATTAATGGTGTTATAGGTTTGCTTAATCTATTTGGCTATTTAGCTTCCGCGGGTATTCTGGGATCTCCGAACGACACCATGTCTATTGCTACTGTTGAAGCTGTTAATCATTTGAGTCATTAGCATCTGGCAAGTCAGTTTGGTCTACATGTTTGTATATTTAGACTGTGTATTATATTTAGGTCTAAGGTTGTCTTTCGAGGTGGGGTCGGGCTCAAATTCTATACGTAGATGAATCAGTCAGGGGTTACTACCTCATTAATCAATTAGCTCTAAACATCCCAAGTATTAAAAATACATCTTATATGTCTACTTACATTTTTCCTATTTTTACAATTCCTGTATACGTTTTGAACGGTATGAATAATGTTCAAAATACATGATTAATTAATTGTCTCTAATTAAGAGACAATTTTGTTGTTATTTCTATTATTTAGGTTTAGTTTTATTGATGTTACTGTGTGCGTTAATTATTCAGCCCTTGACAGTGTTAGTCCTGCCAAAGAGCTTTTACAACTCCTAAAGACTATGTAACATGTGATACAACACTATATAACATGTGATTCAAAACTGTGATTCAAAACTATGTAACATTTAATACAAAACTATGTAAAATGTGATACAACTACATGACACGGGAGTAACGTGTAGCTCCCGTTAGCAGTGATTTCATGTATATGATTATTTTCTTAAATTAGATTCGAAAATTTTTAAGTTAGTCACCGCTTTATTTTTAAATCCTTTATATTAACTTCACTTTTGTGCCTGGCTGGGGCCTGGGGGAGTGCCTGGGTGCCTGGCGTCAACATTTTTGGAAGGCTAGTTAACCCTCTTCTACTTATCCGATCGAGCTGAAACTTGGCACATAGACTCTCTACCAATACAACAACATTTTAACAAATTAATTAATTAATTAAATTTAATTAATTAATTAATTTGTTAAAATGTTGTTGTATTGGTAGAGAGTCTATGTGCCAAGTTTCAGCTCGATCGGATAAGTAGAAGAGGGTTAACTAGCCTTCCAAAAATGTTGACGCCAGGCACCCAGGCACTCCCCCAGGCACCCAGGCACA
>KZ651691.1:13170-44740 GCA_001010745.2 Gerris buenoi | reverse complement strand
AAAAAAAACCTGTTTATACAGAAGTTTCTACGATTTGGTTGCAGTTTCATATTTGTTTATTAAATAAATTATAGATGTGCTAACTTTTGGTGCTTGTTGGAGGCTTTGTTTCTTCAACGAATGTTTAAATTTCCCCGACTTTATTAAATATTTACTGGAACAGTGCCGCGCGGTTCCAAATTTTTGATAATATTTTTGATTTAAGTATTTTTCTTAATTTGGTCTTTTCTTTGCGAGGAAGCTATGTGCCACATTAATTGGCAGAGTATTTTTTTACAGTAAAGTTTTTCGATACGACTAATATTATTATTGATAAAAGTAAAAATAAATAGAAAATAAAAATAAGGAATTACTTCTAAATTTTTCTCTGTTTTAGTTTGATTAAAAAACAAGTAAGTGAGAATTTGTTGTTAAAAACCAATCTGATTGGAGAATTGAGATGAATTTCACTTCACAGTTTGACAAATAGTTTGGAGAAAGTCTCACAATAAAATTTAGGTTTTTGTTTTTTAAAAGTTTTTTGGTTTCATCTTGTTTTTATTTTTTGTAATTTTGTTTGGTTTTTGTTCTTCTTTTGTTAGTTCTTAAACGTTAAACTAGAAACGATTGAAAATTTAAAGAAAAAAACAACTGATCTCTGAATAAGTGAATTGTCGTAGATATAGGGAGAGAAATGGATGTTTAGATGTTCTCTGTCTGTGTAGTGATATAGAATAGAGGAAGGGAAAGGTGGCGTGAGGTATACTTTCTGAGAATCCTGGGTGTTTAGACGAAATGCTTCTCGGTTTGGCGCAGCTGTAGTCGTTTCCCCGAATATTATATAAAAAAATCAACGATTTTGACTTGACTTTGATCACAATAAACGAAATACTGATAACAATAAACGGATATTTTTTAATGCATTGGTATTGGTTGGGCCTGTTCCTAGCTATTTTGATCACACTAAGCGGTTGATAACATTAACCGTGATCACATTAAGCGGTGACTACTGTATATATACATATTTAACATATTTAAACTATGCATTTTACAACAAACAGTACAATAATCTGTCCTTAGCCTTACCCAATTATATACTACTCTTTAAATCTATAAACTTCCTATACATTTTGGCGGTAAAATGCAAAATAAAGTGGTAAACAAACACGGATAGTGTCCAGTGATAGGTAACAGAGATTATTTCCGCTTCAAAGAAATCATATGATCCCTTTACACGAAGTAATCACCGCAAACCTTTTTCAACGTATCAATTGTTTTCCGTATTTATTATTTATTAAGTTTCCGTGAATCGGTGGTGTAGTGGGGCGGGAACGCGTGGGAAGGGCGTTCCCACACTGGATTTTCGTTGTAAAAATAGCCAATGTATTGCTAAATATTGATTTGGTATAAAATGTATGTGTAAATGATGTAAATAATAAAACAATTATAATACTATACTTTACATACATTTGTATACTCAATTGATTTTGAATTTTATAAATACGCCTTTCCTTATAATTTGACAAATATTTTTAGTCTCACACTGGAAAATTTGCCCCTACACCTTACTGCCAAGAATATAAATATAAATCAAATATCACTCTGAAATTTAGCAGTGAGACCTTTCCATTTTGTATTATCTGATAAATATAGTAGGTGTGCAATGCAGTTTTCTGCTTGCTATATTGAGCTGAGCGTGCATTTTAATCTTAAACAATAAACATTTTTATTATAAATTTTTATAATAAGCACCTGAAATCAGATCAAAAATTGTAATACATAATTCTAATTTTTAATTAAAAGAATTTTTTTCTATTTTACCCCCCTCTTAAATAAAAATCTGGCAAAAGTGAACGTAACAACAATAACTGTACTCTTAAAGAGCTTTCCAACGACTCGCATCATGAAGGGCATTTACTATTTTAACTTTTGTACCCCGTACCCCTGTGTACCAATTTGTACCATTTAAGATTTATACCTTCCTGTGGCTGGTCACCTTGACCGTGCCGAATTTTGTGCGGATCGGTTCAACCGTTCAGGAGGAAACTTCTGTACCCTGTACCCCGTACCCCTGTGTACCAATTTGGACCATTTCAGATTTTCATACCTTCCTGTGGTTGGTCGTATTGACCGTACCAAATTTTGTGAGGATTGGTTAGCCGTACAGGAGGAGTATGCGTCCAAACAAATACAAAGCAAAGAGCTTTGCTTCGCTTAGCTCAATAAATTTCTGGATTTATAAAAAGAAATTTTGGCGGTAAAATTAAGGAGTTAATCATTGACGCCCATAATGACAGATACGTGCGGTTAGAATAGATTTCAAGATTTAATGTGAAGAAGACTAAAGTAGAAAGTAATATTATATTTTAAAAATATTAAATACACGCTTTTATCACAGTATATGTACTAGTAAGCTAGTAGAGGTCGCTCGTAGAACTGAGACTGTTAATAAATGATTTTCTCCTTTTTGCGTGCATGTTCTATAAAAACGTGTTATTATTTATTTTTTATTTTAAAATATTATATTATTTCTTAATAATTTATATTTATTAATTTATTTTTTAATATTGTTTTCCTTAGTTGGAACTATAATGGTAATTTCAAACATTTCTCTTTCGTCACGGTACTCTTAACCAAGTAATAGATTATTTAAATGGCTTCCAATGCGACTCTATGATTTTTTTTTTAAATTTTACTTTTTTACCATTAAATTACCATTTAAGTACTTCGATTTGAAAGTTGCATGCGTATCCAAGTTGTTATTTTTATATCAAGTTGTTGATTTATGCGTTTAATTAAAAACGTGTTATAATATATTTTCATCGTTATATTACCAGTTTAATAGGTCGCGTAACACATGTGTAATTACTAGTTTGATGTGACACACTTGTTAAAGTAATAATTGTGTTAAATTATGTTGTATAATTAGGTTTAATAAACTTTACAAAATAAATGTATAAAATGATTTATTAATATTATTTAATAAGCATAATTATTTGCAAAAGGAGAAGCTTCTACTGACTGTTAACTCACTCGCACACACATATATACACAGGACTAGGTATCGGTAACGACAGAGAAAATCATTCTTTGGTATAGCTCAGTTGGTCAGAGCGCCTGTACTGGATATATAGGAGGCCCGTGGTTCGAGTCCCGGTGCTGGATTTTTCTCTGTATGTCTCCCGTTGTAAATAATAATAATAATTTGATTTAAATTATTATTTTTATTTTTATTTTTTTTTTTTNTTTATATTTTTATTAAGAAAATATAAAATTAGATGGATCTTTTTAAGTGTTACTTGTTTTTCTTAAATTTACATTTTTAATTGCTTTATTCCTTGTATACTAAAAAAATATTTTTTTCTCTTATCTTTCCATAATTAATTATTCCTTTAGAACACTCAAAATTACTAAAAAAGCATTTTTTCTTTTTTAAAAAGAAAAAATGAGTAACAAAAATAAAAATAATGATATACTACATTATGAAGTGTGGTTTATTTTTAAAAACATGAAGAAACTTGGTTTTTTCGTAGAATTTTTGTTTTTCCCGTGTGTTACTATTTTAATTTTTATATTTAATAATATAAATGACTCATTCGGTTTTTTTTTTTATTAAAGATTGTTTTTGTTTTAATAAAAGATTTATTTTAGAAACCTGTTAAGCAAATTAAAAACACTCAAGTTTTTTTTCACCACGTTAGTAATGTACATATCGCGTTTCACTTGCGTATATCTTTAGGACAGAATTTATTCCTCAAATACCATTTGTGAGATTAATTTTCATGCATATGGTGTTTGAAGTCGAAATTCTGTCTCAGTGATTTAATAAGTGAATAAAGATGTGTAATTTTGTTTTTCCTGAGTCTATACGATTTTACAAATACATATATGAAACCACTTTTAATTAATAAATTTTCCTCATACACTCTCTTTTCCTCACGAATTAATCATTGATTAGCGATAATCTATTATTTTGTAATAAGAATACGGTTTTTATGAATTAAACTTTAGGTATGCTGTTTTCTATTTAGTCCCATTAACAAAGTATGGATTCGGATATGGACGGGTATTATACTGTTTGCTAACAAATCTCACCTATTACCTAATCGCCCTATTATATTTCAAATTACATTTGATTCTTACTAAGAAGGTCTTTACTAGCTCAATCACACCCCTTTTGTTAAACAATACACTTAAAGACTCTTATATGTGTGGAATTAAAGAAATTTGGACCCTATTATGTGGGCAGGTAGCTCATACTTGATTAAATTTGCTCATTGGTGCTAACATTTTATATTGGAATTAATTTTAATTATTTTAGTCGGAAAAATTTCTAACTTCATCTATTCGATGAGAAGAACATTGTTTTCCTGTACATTGTTTTAGTAAAACCAACGTCGACACCACTATAAAATTAATGATCGCTAAAACTATTAAAGCGGACTTTAATAAGTTTAATTAACGAAATTATGGAAAGGTTTAAAATAGAGAAAACAAAGTTTTCACCAATATATCTTACGTTCTACTAATATATTATTGAAACATGCATAATAAATTTCAAATTAACTTACGCAGACAAGTTTTTTATTTTTTTTATTCTTCAATTTATCCCTTTGAATTATTAATTCTTCAATTTTGGGTCTTTAGGGATCCTTAATAATTAAAAAACACAATTATTTTTTAATTATATANCCCTGTGTACCAATTTGTACCATTTAAGATTTATACCTTCCTGTGGCTGGTCACATTGACCGTGCCGACTTTTGTGTGGATCGGTTCAACCGTTCAGGAGGAGTATGCGTCCAAACAAATGCAAACTGTAGTATAAGAGCTTTGCTTCTCTCAGCTCAATAAACTTCTTGATTTATAAAAAGAAATTTTGGCTGTAAAATTCAGGAGTTAATCATTGACGCCCATACTGACAGCTACGTGTGGTTAGAATAGATTTCAAGATTTAATGTGAAGAAGACTAAAGTAGAAAGTAATATTATATTTAAAAAATATTAAATACACGCTTTTATCACAGTATATGTACTAGTAAGCTAGTAGTGGTCGATCGCAGAACTGAGACTGTTAATAAATGATTTTCTCCTTTTTGCGTGCATGTTCTATAAAAACGTGTTATTATTTATTTTTTATTTTAAAATATTATATTATTTCTTAATAATTTATATTTATTAATTTATTTTTTAATATTGTTTTCCTTAGTTGGAACTATAATGGTAATTTCAAACATTTCTCTTTCGTCACGGTACTCTTAACCAAGTAATAGATTATTTAAATGGCTTCCAATGCGACTCTATGATTTTTTTTTTAAATTTTACTTTTTTACCATTAAATTACCATTTAAGTACTTCGATTTGAAAGTTGCATGCGTATCCAAGTTGTTATTTTTATATCAAGTTGTTGATTTATGCGTTTAATTAAAAACGTGTTATAATATATTTTCATCGTTATATTACCAGTTTAATAGGTCGCGTAACACATGTGTAATTACTAGTTTGATGTGACACACTTGTTAAAGTAATAATTGTGTTAAATTATGTTGTATAATTAGGTTTAATAAACTTTACAAAATAAATGTATAAAATGATTTATTAATATTATTTAATAAGCATAATTATTTGCAAAAGGAGAAGCTTCTACTGACTGTTAACTCACTCGCACACACATATATACACAGGACTAGGTATCGGTAACGACAGAGAAAATCATTCTTTGGTATAGCTCAGTTGGTCAGAGCGCCTGTACTGGATATATAGGAGGCCCGTGGTTCGAGTCCCGGTGCTGGATTTTTCTCTGTATGTCTCCCGTTGTAAATAATAATAATAATTTGATTTAAATTATTATTTTTAATCCCTTAATTTACTGAATATAAAGATTACATTGTGACAGTTGATGTTTTAATCTATCGTATAAAAAAAAACAAAAAAACAAGTATATTATTTTTAAGCGATAAGATTTAAATTCAATTTAATTCTTTCGAAGAATTTAATTTTAAAAAGGATTTTAGTTGAACCTAGAGGTAGGTATTTTATTCTCTTAAAATATTAGAAAATAAAAAACTTTTCAGATTATTGAAAAATCCTACGAAGGTAGTATCTAAATGTAGTTCTATTAAAAATTCAATTTTCATTGTAATTCTAATCATGGTTTGGATGATATGAGGAAGTATACCCAGAGTACGATTACTATAATCTTCTATGTAATCTCAAAATCTCAATGATTGAAACAATGAACATAGGTTGTAAGGAAGAGTCCAATCTCGCTGATTTGCTCCGATTTTTTTAGAACGCACGATTTCTTCGAAAAATCTTGTAAGGCAATCAAGGTCTTCCAAAATATCAAGGATGCAATACATCCTATCCAAGAAATTTTAACGACCTCTTTCTTTTGGCTTGGAATCGTTAATAAAATTGTTTTATTTACAAAGACAATATAATATTAAAGTAATAAGTTGAATATAAAAAGAAATATTTTAAAAAACAAGCTTTTATTCGTATTGTTCTCAGCAAACCCTTTCATTCAATACCAATATCATCTGCGTACTTAAAAAATTACTAGTTCGCCATCTTGAACTGGGTGCCATATTGGATTTAGAATGACTTAACTTAGCTAATCATGCATTGTCATCCGAACTAAACGTGTATGCGAAATTTCAATTCAATCGGTTGAGGATAGCTGGTTTAAAAAAAAAATTTTGTCCGACCGGATCCAAACGGGGCTTATTTTGTATGGCTTGAAATGGTGAACGCGAAACACCCATCAGACCTCATATTATTTCAGTAGTAAAAGATCTGCCCACCGCATCCAATCAATGTTTGTTATGTCGGCCGTAAAGAGACGAACGCGAATTACCCTTTAGGCAACAAATCTCGGAAATTTTTTTTCGAACCCTAAAAAACATTAAGGCTATTNCAGACACGGAACCAAAAATGTTCCCTGATGTCTGAAACGGATTTCTGTCTTGGAATTTTTGAAATCGGAGACCTAAAATTTTTTCGTTCTTCAGAACGATCACATAGCTTCCGTTACCTTCGGTAAGCTCGGAAGCAAAACAAACTATGATTAGTAACTTACACCTTACATTGTTTCTCAGTTACTCATTCTCAGTTTTTGATTATTGAAGTGACAAATTTATATTAGTTTAATTGAAGATGGCTGAGGCGTTTGAAGTTGGTGTGAAAAGTGTCCTCTCCCCTCGGTATCGCTTATGTAAAGTGCAAAAAATCTCAATAAATTTCTGAACATTCTTCAACCGAAAGTAAAAATACCACTTTTTTGTTATTTTATAATGCTGCTCTTTACAATGTATTTATATGTTTATAGTCCAGTTCACTGGCAAAAAATTCTTTATCAGAAGTTTGTTTATGAGTTTTTAAGAATAGTAATATCAGACCCATACGATCGTTGATCGTTCAAAATAGGCTTTTTTAGCATTTAAAAAAGCACTGTCAATAGGTACAACTTTAATACTCGTAGTATAGTGTTGTCTACGGACCCTCGCTGTGTGCTGACTAGCTCACACTTGAACTGTTTATTTTTCTTATTTAATTAGAAATCATTAAGGACCTATGGAGTAGTAATTATTCATATTTTTTATATTTATTTATTAAGAAAGTTAGCATCTTGCATTCAGCAATATTTCTTAATAAATAATAATATATATTAATTAATCATATTATTCCAATTGCTCGCAATACTGAAATCTTGATTTTCTTCTTTGTTTTATTAGCCTGAATACTACACTATTCAGGCACACAAAATTCAAAGGGTTAGAAATATCTTAATTAAAATAAAAAGAAGAAGAAGAAAAAAAAACCTTCCAATTTGTTCTTAATGGAAATTTATAATAATAAGGCCTAAAAAAACACATACAAATAGTACATAATTAATGTAGACTACAGAGAAAAGGGATTATAGAAAGAAGTTCATCCCTATTCCCAAAAATCTACTTTCAACATTTTCGAAATGAGAAAAAAGAAATGGGGGAAAATCAGTGGAAATTTCATCTAATTAGTGTGAAGAGAGAAGAAAAAAGTTTTTTTTTTTTTTTTTTTTTTTAAAAAGGGTCTTACTTATTTTTACATAAGTTGAGTACTGGAGTGGCCTTATTTTTTTTAATCAATTTTCATTCCCAACATTTTTTCTCACTCATATAGGTATATATTTATATATATGTACACAAATACGAGTATATTAAGTATTATTATTTTTAATTGACTCAAAATAAAGAGTACGCTGAATTATACCTAAAAAAATTCCTTTCAAAATATTAATTACTGATTGGTAAAAATATTTCAATTGATTGGGTTGTAGACAAACAGTTTGTCCAAAACCCCTCCAAAAAAATTTGGAGGGAGGAGGGATTTTTTTAAAGAATAGTCTGCCAATTTGTGTGGCCCATAGCTTTTCGATCCTATTTCGTATACTTAATGATTTAATGCTTTTACAACCAATTATTGTCAAATTTATTTAATTTTACCCCGTTTTTAAATATTTAAATTTGTTTTAATTTTTTACATGATCAATTAAAGTATCAATTTAGAAAATGATGTAGAGTGAAAACACACGATAAATTTTGGTGAGTGGCGAGCTTCGTTTGACTAACCATCTTAAATACATTAAAAACAGATAAGTATGTTTGTTTTGTGATATAAATGTATGTCTGTGTGAATGTGGTAAAGAAGCAAATGATAAGGTTTAAACTTATATGGGACCAACAATGGCCTAATTATGACCTATTATTCAAATTCTATAAAAGTCGGACGAGTAGTTTTTGGATATATTGATTCGCAAAAATTGAATGACAGAAAGACCAACAGACTGAGAGAACGACAGACGGACGGAACCAAAAATGTTTCCTGATGTCTGAAACGGATAAAAAATTTTCGCTCTTCAAAACGAACAATGAAAGCAATATAATTCTTTCGAATTTTATTTAAAACTCTGTACAATAAGTATATAATAAAATTTACTTATTTAATTATGATAAAAATTCTATTTATTATACTTATAAATTTTTTTGTATTAGTGTATAATTATATTAATGTTATACTGTAATTCGTATTACTTTTTTAATCCTTTAGGGAATTTATTTTATTTTATACTAAATTAAATTTTTAGAGGTGTTTAGTAATTGGTTATGACATGACTTAAAATTTTCAGTACTGCTTTAATTGGTTAAGTTAGGTAAGTTATATTTACCGAGATTTAGTGCACCTCTCATGTTGTTAAGTGGCAGGCGAGGATAGCAATTACTTTGCTGTGCAGTCCGTGTTATCCGCAGTGTGAAGTGTAACCAGAAATACCAAGTGGTTGCTGTAAAATTAGTAAGGTGGATTTTTTCAAGTGGAGATAAGGAAAAAGTGCAGAGATGGGAAAGGAAGGTGCTGTGTAAAATCCAAGGAGAAACTTGTAATGAGAGGAACTGTAATTGACAAACCAGCTAAGAAGAATTTTTGCTTGGCATTATCACTTGCATGAAGGCAGGCAGAATTTGCTGAGAGGAGCATGTGTTTGGAATAAAAGTGGAGAGCTCTTGTAATGCCGACTTTACTCTCTTGGCGAGACAACCAAGAGCGAATGTTCGCTTGTATGCCCTTGGGTGTTTCGGTGCTTCCCCTCTGGGTGCTTTTAAACCCTAGTTAAAGGGTCTCGGGTCAGTTTTGCCTTATGAGTTGTACGTGGTTGCCTACTCTCGCGTCTAATTACAATTGTACACAGGACACCGGCATCAGTAACTTCCAACGCGTCCAAGTCCATACACTGCGTAAACAACCTCGGTGAACCAGACGAGAATGAACATGTTCGCACTCGGCTTGAACTGTCTTTGCGCAGTATTCTGACTACAGTGTATAGCCAGCAATAAAGTATATGGGCCGTCAATCTAGAGGAGAAAGTCCAAAATAACTGGCTAGAAGATGTTCAGAATGACCTACGAATGATAGGCGTTCACTCCTGAATAAGTATTGTAATTTAAAGAATTGCCAGATTGGGCATTGGAAAGACATTATTTGAAAAGCCTATAAATTAAGGCCCGACCATTGGTGACAGCTTTCAAAGTAGTGAACTCTTGACAGCAGTCAAGCTACTGTCTCTCTGCACAGCACATGACAAAATCTCTCAAGAATGCCTTTTGGGATAGATTTTTTCTACGTCTCCAAATTATGTCCTTAGATTTTTCGCGTCTGTTTCAGGCGCAGGCGAGAGTTTGTGAGTATTTTAACCATTTTCTTGTGGACTGTAAATCAGAATTGTATCTATCACAAAGGTATTTGTGCTAGTTGAATTTCACGGAACACTAGCTTACAAATCATAATTCAAATATACCATATACATTAAAAAATCTAGTATCGACTTAGTATATCTTTAAACAAACATAACCTCACGGCAATAGTCAAACGTCGATCTCTGATTTGAATTGGACTCTCCTCTTTCTAGATCGTTAATTAATGTAACGATTTTTTTCTTCCGCAATAAGCACTGATGGTAGACCTTTTGAAGGTCGAATACTGCTTTCTTATTAAAGTAATTTCAATTTACGTGTAGAGAAAGTTGGTATTATATTTCTAAACAAACAGTCTTTTTTTGTTTTTTTTTATTATTATTTTTTTTTTACTTGTAGTTAATTAAAGCTATTTATTAATGATTTTATTAATAATAGTATAGAATATATGTAATATCAATTAACTTATTTACTTTTATTATTTGTTTCAGGTAATGACATGATATTTCTCATTCGTAGTTTTAATTGGCGTCTTGTAAGTCTCATATTAATATATTTTAGTATTAATTATTTATAAAATGGAGGGTTTAGGCCGCCTAAAGAGCTAACAACCACGTATTTTGTATTAAATGACGCGGATTCTGCTTTAAGTGTCGCTTAATCTTATATTAGCTGTATAATTTACATTCGTTACTAGATAGGTGCCACTTTACTTAAGTAACTACCTATTTATATCACGATGCTGTCCCAAGAGTGGGGCCCATGTAATCATCAGTAAACAACCATTATTAATACTCACATCCGCTAAGAAGTTTCAAAATAACATACACAGTAGCTTAAAAGTAGTTAATTATAGAATTTAGTTAAGTAGAGACGAAGTTGTAACTTGTTTTGTAATATTAAGGGATGACGAATAAGCCTTTCTCTATCAGTGGTGACAAGATTGACTTAAAAAAATGAGAGCAGTTGTAATACATACCAAGAAACAACTAAGCTAGCGAACAAACAGGAACTGGTGAAACTAGTTGTGTTGCACTCCGTGATACTGGTTTTAGCCTACCTAGAAATATAGCTTTTATGCCCTTAGATATCCAGTTATCGATCCTCATATAACTTGGAATATTTCCAAACTAGCTCGGCAATCCTCTTGGGCCAAATTAACAGAGGGCAAAAAGCCGTCAGCCCCTTTAGGTTAGAAATAGCCTGTATAAATCAAGGCCCTTACCGCCTGCAATTCTACCTTCCACAGTCGAAGAAAAGCTCCTCTCTAAGATCCTTTATCATTTAATATCCGATAGTGATTTTATAATTAATGTTGTGCTATTTTGAGTGTAAAATCCCTAATTGAATTAATATCAGAATATCACCTGCTTTTAATGGTTTAGTCAAAAACCTTAAATATGAATTTAATTGCTTTGAAAATTGAAAATGAAGGAGTTAATGAATATATAAGTACACAATAGATCACTGACATTGTGTTAACCTTTGAGTACTTGATGGTTCTAAATTTTTCAATACACCTACTTAAATCCATTAGGCGACAGTCTTTCAAAGTGTCGCAAAATATCAATTTAAAAATATCGATAGCTATATTGTATTAATTTGTTTTTGTATTTCATTTTTTCCCCGCGGAGCAGCAACCATTTTTTTCGGAGAGGTACCAACCTGATAAATCATTCATGTCCACATTTTTGGATTTGAACAGCTGATAATTTTGAGTCACTATATTTTTTTTTTTGTATGCGCATCTAAACGATCTTTAATAATGCAAAGGTCCACATTGTTATCTTTTGGATCAAAAGTTATTGTAACCGTACAGATTGACAGAGACTAATACAGGAACAAAAGTATTAAGGGTTTCTTTTCATTTTTTTTTTTTTTGGTTTCACCGACTCGCCGTAACTCTAAAAAGGAATAAGCGAATAAGCTTGCTAAGATACACCATATTGCTGCAACAGTAGTTTAATAATTAAATTGTCTACAATGTTGTTTCGATAACATTTTAGTTTTTATTAACATTTTTTTTTTATCTCTAACTTGACTTTTCGATAAAATATATATTTTTTTTTATAAAAATAATTCATTCGTTTTTATCGTGTTTGAAAACATATATGTTATAAATTTTTCTTTTGAAACGTTTTTTTCTTTTCTAGTTTTTCTATTCACTTCTGAGGTGTAGCATTGTCCAAACCGACTTTTATACCTATATCATAACTTTCAATATTATATTTTCTAGTATTGATTTTTTTTATAATAGAATTTATGTGTTTTTGTGTATAAATGGAATAAAATGGTGATAGGGGGGAGCGTAAAATTATTTGTTTCATTTTATTTCTCTATAATAAAGCAATAAACAAAAGAAAAATAAAACCGAGATGGTTTATATTTTGGATTACTGAAAGTAAATGTCGTTCTAAGAATTAATTTTCTGTTTCTGACGTAGGTACTCGTGGTTTTTTTTCGTTTTTGGGTCTTCTTTTATTAGGTAGGAAGTAAATTATTCTTATTTTTATTTGAAAGAAAAATTCTAGGCTGTCAGGTGTTAGGAAAGGCGAAACCATCCCGTAACATAATTTTCTAAAAGCCAACCTTTCGTCTTAAATATGTATTATGTATATATACATACTTTTTTCCCAGTTATACACTTTTTCCTCTTTCTTCCATTATCGTATATCCCTTTTGTATTTTTTTCATTTTTTCTTGCCTTCTTCCATTTTTAACGTGAAGTCCCCCGAGAAATCTGCCTGATTTCAATGTATAATATGGGTCGTTTCTAAAGTGCTCTCTTCTACCGGTTAAGCTGTATCAAATTTTTGTGACGTATAAATCATAAAGAATAGCCTAGAATGTTAAAACTTCTTAAGATAAAGAATTTTAATTTAGAGAGTATGATGAATTGTGGGAAAAAAAACATTTGTTTTTGTACTTATATCTACTTCCTATTTTTCTTTCTTAATGAATTGATAGAAAGTATAGCAATGGAGCAAAAATTTGAGTTGTATATTTGGTTGTGAAAAAAAGTGTGTTCCCACCAGGGGGTTTGACTTGCCCTGACCTAGCCACAAATTAATATTATAGAAATAAATAGCTTAGCAGACCAATTAATTTTAATTTAATTGACCATATAGAAATTATGTTAAAATCTTAACATCAATGATGTTAAAGTCTTTAAAAATTGGCTAAAATTGTTATTTATAAATAAAAGAGATAGTTAATCTGTGTAGTGTTAGCAGGGTTAATGGTTAATTGTATAATTACAGGGTGTGTGTTAATAAAGTTAAGTGTGACTTGGCTGTAGCAATTCATCTCGTGACTTAAAGGATATAGGTTGATCCTGCCAAAGCTGAAGCAACCCTCCTAGATGCCAAAATGCCAAGGTAGAGTTATATAAGTAAACATTTGCCTGGATGCTTGGCTATATGAGTTAAACCCGTACATGGGATTAATTAACCGAATATACAAGTAAACATTCGCCGGGATGTCAGAAAAATGAGTTAAACCTGGACATCTGGGATTATATCTTAAAACCCGAACAACTTAATAAAATAATGTCAAGCATACTAAAATTAATAAGCAATATATGGTCACATGTTTACTTCAAGTCAGCAAATTGGACTTCGAGTCAACCAGCTCCAACTTAAGACTTTTTTTTTAGTTTACTGCCTTAGAAACATCATTTGCACTTCAAAACTTCACTGAAAAGGAAGTCTAAATTTACTTGTTATCCAGGATAAATAAATTAAACCTGGATGCCAGGCACTACCAACAACTAAAGTTTATAACTAGACATGTTATACATCAATTTAGAGGTCTTGAAGTTTAGAAAAAGAATATACAACTATTAAAATTTTACACTTAATCTTTTCAATATGGCGGGTGCTTAAAAAAAAGTTTTTAATTTATCATGACTAGTTAAAAATCAATTTAAAGGTCTTGAAGTGTAGGAAAAGAATATGCACCAATTAAACTTTCACGCTTAATATTTTCAAGATGGCGGCCAATATGGCGGGTTACTTAAACAAGTTTTTAGTTTTTGTGATATGTTATACATAAATTTAAAGGTCTTAGAGTGTAGAAAAAGAATATGCAACTATTAAAATTTTAGACTTAATATAATTTTAACTTAATCGCAGAGAAACCGACGATTATCGCCTTACGCACTGACATGAAGAGCGCCTTACTTGTTCATTCTCTTACTATAATGAAGCATTTTTATTATAATAACAATTTAAAATAGTAAATAGTGAGGGAGACTAGTGGGATGCGTATGGTTCAATGAGAGGCTTAAGTAAAATCCACGTATTAATCATAAACTGATCTTGACACTCTGAAAAGCAAAAAAGTCACTACTGAACTATAGATCCGTTCAATTCATTCGTAAACAGGCATTGATCTTGGTTGTTATGTAAAGTCCTCTAATGATCTATTGTTTCCAATCATAATGTGTAGAAAAAGATTTTAAAAAGGAGTTAATAAAATTAGTTGTAAGATACAAAAAAAAACTATTAATATTTTGTCAGATATATTTAATATCTGCGGCACTTAAGTCTGAAAATTTACGAAAATTCAAACTCCTTTATAAAGTGCTATAATCTTATCATGAGTTGAATTCTTTTTATTTTTATCTGACTATGTACTTCTATTAGACTATTTCCTCCTTGATATCTCAAGTTTTTGTGGAAAGCAAAAAAAAATTTTTTTTTTTTTTAATTTTCAGAAGAAAAAAAATTCATGCGACTGAACTTCATTTTTACTTCTTATAACTTGAGCCTTTAACTAAGTAGTTTTCTTAGACTATTTCCTCTTTGATATCTCAAGTTTGTGTGAATGAAAAAAACAAATTCTATTTTTTTTCAATTTTCGGAAGAAAAAAAATCATTCGACTGAACTTTTACCTCTATTACCTCGAGTCTTTAGCTGGTTAGAGTTGAAGTTCAATATTATAGTAGGGTTATTATTCCAACCCTTGGAGTTGTTGAATTGAACACAGGGGGTTGTTATGGGTGTTGAAATGGCGGTGTATCTATGGTTACATGGATCTAACTCCTTGTACTTTAAGTTAGCCTTAAAAGATCTGAGAGCACGCAAACCTCTTGGGCATCATCCATTGTTTTACCAATCTCTTATCGCTTTGAAACGCCCGCATACACGCCAACAATAGTCTTGCTTTTTGGTACCTTCTACTCTCCTTTGGAAGATAGTTGATAAACAGTTATTGTTTTCCAATAACAATTTCTTCATTTTTTTTTGTCTGGAGTTTTCATGATTATAGTTAAACCAATATCTATACCCATAAATCATTTTGTAATATCGACATAAATATTATGTGACGAGTAATATACGATATGAGTTTTTATAATATAATTCAGAGGATATCGTTTTCAACGCTTTTAAGAGTTGAGGTAAATGCAATCGTTGCTCGTTGTTTGTATCCAATACACTCTTATCTCGAGATAGAATTTATGTATCCAGTCTCTAAAAATTATATTTGGTTTCATTTTATGTGAGCAGGAATCTTCTAGAAAAATATGTCCAAAAATAGTAATGGTGTCCTGAATTGTCTCCTTTTTCTTCTAAATAGTAGATATTAGATATGGTATATTGAATTATTTTTAAATATTCTACTATTTTTCTATTCGTTCTAAGAGAATATAACTCACTATTGACAATGTTCAAAAAACTTAAGCCCTGAAGTCAAAACGAGAATTGAACACACAAAAATATTTTATTGGTGTGGACCAATCTTTGCAAATTTACCCATACCATTATTACCTTTATCATGGGAAACATCAATATTTAAATACGAGTATTTAGTGAAAATAAATTTGACCTCGTTGAGTAGGGTCCACTTCAAAATAAATTGCTTTGTGCGGACTCTTTGTGTTGAATGTAGTGATTTTTTTATTTAAACGTGTTTATTGAAATCATTTTATTAATATTAATTAACTTAATGTTAAAATCGCGAATGTCAAGTCATTAAGTATATGAGGTAAATTACGTACAATAACATGAGTTAATAATAATATTTTGAGTGAATAATACTTAAACAATTGAAAGTAATATTACGTATTCCCGTGCTGAGGTAGCTGTCATGCTTAAGTCATACATACTGACATATAATTGAAGTAAAATTACGTATTCCCGTGCTGAGGTAGCTGATAGGCTTAATTCATACAATTGAAGTAAAATTACGTATTCCCGTGCTGATGTAGCTGATAGGCTTAAGTCATACATACTCACATGTTTACCTCATTTTCTTAATCGTATAGGCTTCGAGTATGATCCTTTCTACTATATACTTACAAGAGACATGGATGAGTCACCTAACGGAACTTGTCTTTACACTAAACAGTAAATTTTAAAATTGGAGAACGAATTGATGTTTGACTGAAATGTTTTATGAAGTGTTGTTTCCTTTCTTCCTTGAAATCGTTTGACGATGGTTGATTACTCACAATCCCCATTAAAAGAAAGCTTCTTTGTTTTTATCCAATGTTCCTCGAATTCAATTTAATCACCCCAATTCTGTTAATACATATTATTGACAGTTGCGTTTTAGAAACCAAATGCGTTTTAGTGCGTTGACAGCGTGGAAAAACCAAGCATTAGGGTGTGATAACCTCTTATTGGCTCCCCACCCCATTTTTTCGACTTTAGCTGCACGCTGTCAACGCACTAAAACTCATTTGGTATGTAACAATTTTATTTGAATATTGTCTTTCCGCAATTTTCGCGAATAAGCGGGACACAAATAAATTCTCACCAATAGGCCAACTGTAGGTGACCACTTTGATTTGGAGTAATATTTGCATAACTAACCTGTCAAGTGACAATCTAACATCAACTTGATTTTCGGTCTACTGTCTAATCTTGTACTCAGGATCTTGAAAACCACATTTTACCCCATAATTGGCGTTCTTCACCGGTTTGTTTTTTTCAAATGCCTATTGCCTAGCTATGTTCCGCAGACAAACTTAGCCGACCATATATTCTAAGGTACCAAAATATTAACTTATATAAACAAAATTCTAGATTGATTTTAGTGAGAAACTTTTTTGTACGCTATCTCCTTGACTGGAAATGTAGCAATTATGTTTTGTTTTTTTTTTGTTATTGCTAAACAAATATTTAAAACTTTTATAGGATCTAACTATTAACGGAGTTTTGTTGGACATGAAACTTTGTTTGTAGAGTCATAGTTTTGTTTTCTCTCACCTTAAATCTCGATGCTCTCTGTTATATTTATTTATCTTGTTGTTCCAGTTTTCGTTTGTTGTTCCTGGCCGACCATAAAGCGTTGTTTTGTTGTTCTAACGCCTGGCCGTGGCGTCAAACTTAACCCCTCTTTGTTCTCTATTTGTCTTGAGGAGTTAGTTGAATTTTGTTTGCTCTTATGTCCAACCTAGAGTTTGATTTCTCACACTATTCGAATCGTTTAAACTTTCGTCTCGAGGGAATTTAGAGAAAGGGGGGTCTATTAATTATATCAACCTTCTTCTTGACGCCTTTCTTTAGAATTGGATCTGAACTTAAGTTAAAGATAAGAAGATGCGGTTTATCTGTTGGTGATTATACTTTAATTCAGTTTTCTTCTTTGGAAACAAACTTGGATTACTTTAGAAGATAACTTCCTTAAAAACAAGGCAAATTGTTAACGCAAACGCGTATTTGACATTATAAAGTTTGAAGCTGCCTAAAAAAGTTACCTAACTGCCTAGTTGATTTGGCAGATTTCGACTGATTAAGATTTAAATTATACAAACAGGATTTCAACTTAATTCGAGATTAAAACAAGATTAAATAAGAGGTAGAACTTCCCTAATGCAAATCAATTTTCGAAAACCGACTCTTAAAACAAAAAAAGGATATTTAAAAGAATAGTTTAATGTATTGTTAAGCTTTTATATTCTTAGGATTATAGAAATAGAAAATAAAGGTAATCAGCGAAAGAAAATTCTTTTCTAATTAAAAAAATAAAAATATATTAATCCCTCCTCTTATCGCCCTTGTGGATCCGTTAAAAGGTGAATAAAAATTCACGATATAATGTTATAAATTTTCGAATGTAGGTTTATCGAATTAAAAAAGTAATACTCCTTTATGATGCACACGAATCTAGCTAATAAATTGTTAATTTTACGTGTACAGTAAATATAATCATACATTTTATAATATAAAATTATTTTTACTGAGATTTTGAAGTGTCACGTCCTAATTATGACTAAAAAGGTTGTGGTATTACCAGCGACGTCACAACTGTATAAAATTGTGGTGACAATATTGTTTTGTTACTTGGTTATCAGCCTCCCTAGTCATAAGGGGAAGGTACTATTTAACGACCCGCACAAAAAATAAACAACAACTATAAAGAAGGTTTTATTAATTATTATATTCTTTTTACTTCCATGAAAATGGAAGTATGGTGATACCCTCCAAAACGTGATTCCGAGATCTCTATGAAGGAGGGGTCTTAAGAACCCGGAGGTATCATAGAAATCCGTTTCATATACATGTATGTCTGTGCGTACGTATTTATGTATGTACGTACGTTCGTACGTTCGTTCGGAACTTTAAACCTCTTTAACATCGCTTCAAAACATCGTATTGAGATGCGGTTTGCTGCATTTTTTAGAACTTTTGTCGGTAAAACTGATGGAGCAAACCACATCATCGTAGCTCACGACGTTTCGGAGCTACAGTCACTTAAGCACGAAATCGGTCTGTCGACAATAGCTTCAGTAGGCTTTTTTGATTTCAATTTCCTTTGGGGTATATATGTGTCCTATATAGTAGATTGTAGCTATACTTTTTGAGCACAATCGGACAAGTGGTTTGGGAGATATTGGCATTTTCGTGTTTTTTAAAGGATTTTTTCGGAACCAAATTGCGAGTAAACTGTAAGTCGTATCGAAAAGCGGATAGCACCAGCGGTAACTGATTTAAAAGATCTACAACTTTGGTTCTATGACTTTTTGTCGTAGGACCATCTCTTCTACCTATAGAGATATGTGTTTTTTTATTGTGTTTATTATCATTATTATTTTTGTTGCAAAACTATAATCTATATTAGCTGTTTGTACGATTCAGTTTATACAGAGTTCTCTCTTGCTCACGTATTGAAACTTTCATGGAAGTCATGTGTGGGATTTCCATACCGGTACTTTTTAGTAGTATTGCAAATTCTTTTTTAATGTTTTTTAAGTACATTTATTTATCTTTTAAGATATTCAAATAATTATGATGTTATAATTTTACTAAATTTACTTGATTGCTTAATTATAATGTACAACAATATTTGAAGAAGTTTGATTTTTTATTATAATATTTTACATCAACTGTCTTTTTTAAGTTTAAGCTGAGTTTATTTTCAGAATCATTAATAAATAATTCTTAAAGGATTCACCTTTAATCGTTTTCTTTTTTTAGACCACATTTAACTGAATTTAAACTTTCCTTATAAACCTCTTTAGGACATTATCAACATATTTTCAGTAATTATTATTACTTGATAACTAAAATGGTATCCTAAGTAGCAACAAAAATATTACGTTTCAGACATCAGGGAACATAGTTGGTATAATAATTATATTTATCTTTAAAGCGCCACATCCTTTGACGATCTACGTAGCATTTTTATACTAATATGTACATAATTGATTAAAGTAAATATTTAAATTTTTGATGAGTTATTAGAATGACAAAATGAAGAATTTCTAGCATTGTCATTTGATATTGATCATCTAAGAGCCTATTAGTATAATACCTCAGTTTATAATCTATTCCTAAATTTTCTTGTGCAAACTTATTTTGAAGGCATTTTTTTGTCATGAAGTATAAAAGAAGTTCATATTTTTTTCGTACTACAATCGGCATTGCTTGCGTTTTTCATTTCGCTATTCCGGACAATAACAAGCATTATAGACGTTGACTATAATAAACGAAAGGCTTGGGGAGCTGCGATGATCATCTATTTTCAGATCAACAAAGGGGACTCTGGTTTTTGTATTCAACCAGAATGATTTCCTCAGGGAACGAGGTCATTCGAAGGGACGTATACTTTTTTGCCTTTTTATTCTGTAGATAAAAGGGCCTCTGTTATTTTTTTTGTGTTATTCTTCTTTTTTTCTAGAACTTATTTCTATAGTTTTCTAAGTTTAAAACTTGTTATACTCCTTGTTTTTTTTTTTTTATTTTTTTATTTTAGTCCCGTTCGACAGCTCAATGGGTCATTACAGGACGGGGGGTTATCCGACCACTTTACTTATCTACTCGATGAGATCATCATCATCATCATCACTTTATCATCTACTCCTTGCATTTCTGTTTAAAAATATTTTTATTTCCTTTTTAGTTTAATTATATTTGATTGATTTAAGTAACATCGCTTGTGATTAAGTTTCTTAACAATTTTTTATTTTTGACTTATTTTACTACGTTTTTATTAACTTGCTTTCTTGTTTGTTTGTGTGTTTGTCCGGTACAAATCTTGCAATCGAATTTTAACCAACATCCAGAGTAGCTAGACATTTGAAACTTTCAGAACAGCTCAGAACACGATGACAATGCATTATTTTAATACTTTTAGTCATTTTTCAGCAGAATTTAATTCGTTTTCAGCAAATTTGCTGCATTGAAAGTTAGTTCGGAAAAAAGTTATTTTATTTTTTTTGTCATATCCCATAATATTTACAATCTTCAATTTGACGGCTTTCAAATTTGTAATTTATTATTAAAAGGGCCCACACACTTACAGTTTAACTGAAGATAATGATCTGACAGTCCACGGAGCTTGGCCACACACTTGTCAGTTTTTCTTAAGCGGCCCACACACTTACAGTTTAACTGAAGATAATGATCTGACAGTCCACGGAGCTTGGCCACACACTTGTCAGTTTTCCTTAAGATGACGGACTGCAGGCGGAGGTGAACTGTAGGTGTGTGGAGGGTTGAGGCGAAGATCGGTTGTAACGAGAGACGACAGTCCGTGGACTGTCAGGCCACGGACTGACAAAACAAAATCGTCTTTATTTTGTTTATTTCCCTCCGTCGGACTGCAGTTAAAAATCGTCAGATCGGCCTGCAGGCGCTCATCGCACAGTGTGTGGCGCATACAGGCACAGATCTGTAGTTCTTTACGATTGCCTGCAGGCTGTGGACTGTTAATGTGTGGTGATCTGAGATTTTGGCCTTACGATAATGGTAAAAGATAACGGCCTGCAGTTAAACTGTAAGTGTGTGGGCCCCTTAAGATGTAAATATTGAATGACAGCGAAAAAGAATAAGTAAACAAAGAAATAAATTAATTGACGTATGACAACCAGGTTTGTCTACACTTGTGTACTAGATATCGGTTTATTTTTTCTATATCTGTACTTCTTCACTTGTACTTATTTTTCTTCTCTTACCCTCCCCTACACGGGGCCATATCGATGGCCACGGTTTATATTTGGTGTTGGTGAGATCCGTTGTTCAAAGATATGTCCCTTTATAGGTTTAAGATCAGCTCTCTATCAGATCGTTATCATTTGTGTGATGTAAATAAATTCGGAACTATTTATATTTCACTAACATTTTATTTTACAATAAAAATTATATTATCAACATTACATATTATGATTCAAAAGAAAATTAAAAGACGTAGTATGTAAAAAGTTCTTTTTTATCTTGTAATTATTTATTGATGATGGTTTTTTGGGTATATTAAAATCCACTAATTCTTTCTTAGACTTTTCTAATTTTATTACTTAATAATTCTACTTAATTAAACCCGCAAATGAGTTCTCGGTTTTCCTCATCAGCACCTCTTCTCTTAAGAAGTGAAGTTTGTCGAAATGTCTTCAGATTGTGTCAGAATTTATAAAGGGAAGATTATAAAGGGCACTTGAGATGCCCCTGCAGGATTCGTAGAAATCTCTTGATCCTTAAGTCTACTTGATGGAGACTTGGCGTTCAACTCTGTCCAACTATCTCACTCCTAGTTCAGGAATTCCGGGTTCGTCTCTCCTTGAAGAGGGTTTGACCGATGCAATTCCTCCTGGATTTCTCGCAAAACTAACTTTATGCTTCTGTGTTATCTCGGATTTTCTCTTTCTTGGGTTTCCATTAGAGTTGGCTGAGGAGTCGAAGGTTTCAGAACGTTAAGTTTCGTCTAAACCATGACTTCGATCTAATCCCCCAAATTTAATTGATTCAAGTTAAATGGGATTTCAAATTGTAGTTTCTGAGGATTAACTTGTGATTGGGTGATTTACCTCCACTCTAATGATCTTAAGGGTTATTAATGATGGGCTGGTGAACTAAATCCCCCTCTCGCTTCTAGTTTTAATTGGAAATTTTACTTTCTTTTGTTTTGGAATTATTCCTGGCAAATAGAATCTAGATTCGATTAGAACTGATGAATGACAGTAGCCACTTCTCATCGTTCCTCGGTTCTTTCTTCTCGTCACTGAAGTCATTTCTAATTTACCTCTATTATGGGCTAAAAGGAGAAGGACCTCAATTCTGGATTCCATCGCTCCCTTTCCTTAATTGCATTCCTCGAGCGAGACCATTTTACATTTTTTTTCATTTTCAACTAAATTATATCAGTCATCAATGTCTTAATTAAACGAAATCAATAAAAAATATATTGGAATGCTTCAAATATTTTCATTTCTTCGGGCTTTATAGAAATTCTATTTACTATGAATAATTGTTTTTAGATTAATAGACTTTCAACTAATACGTTGTGAAATAAACTAATACGTGTTAAAATAAAGAGACATTCTTAATCGGACTTATTGCATTTTACCTTTTGCAGAACATAATTTTTACCTTTAAATTGGGCATGACCAAAGTAAAGTCTCTTTGGAGTTTAAATCACCTGGCAAAAACTTTGTTCGATTCTCCAAGAAGTTTGACATTCACACTTGATACAGATAGGTTAAATGATTAATTTTAAGTATTTAATTTTGCGACTTGTAATGAGCTAATAATACTCTGCTCTCTGTCAATCACATTTATTATCGGTTGCATTATTAATGAATCTTTGACTTGTATAAAGGTTTTTTTCATCTACTGTTACAACTACTTTATTCTGCAAAGTTTGAATTATTTAATTAGAATTTGATATTTAGGTATTAATTATTGAGTCAGTTTACAATTAGTTTTTTACTCGAAGATCTCATTAGGTTTTACGACAAATAATATAAATTTACATGCCTATTCTTGTACTGCATCAAAATTAATTTTCAATTAGATTAAGTAAAATTATCTTATCCCTTAGATTTGTAAGTATACTTGCGAGATTTTTTTTTCTCTCTGTTTGCGTAATTTTTTAAATTATTTTCTTCGGAAATGAGGTTGAGGGAATAAGCTAAAACTTAAAACAAGGTTTTAATATTCCCTCCCTTTTTATCTCTCTAGAAAGAAGAGGTTTTTGTAGGGGGATTGTCTTCATTTCGTTCAGATTGGTGAAATGCAAATAATACAAAAATAAAACCGCAGAGAATGTGAAATTAAAACCAAGATGGTTAGCTCTTTCTTGATAAAAAGTCTCCCGTAGAATGTTTAAGGAATAAGGGATGAAAATAACAACTTGTTTTCACCCCCTACTTCCAATTTTTCTTTAAACTTCTTAAGTAAGAAGGGTTTGTAACTGAGAGGATTGGAAAGGGGGAGGAAAGAATGAAAAACAAATTAANTCATCAAAATCGGTCAACTTTTACTCAAGTTATCGTCGTACGTTTCAGACACACAGACAGACAGACAGACAAGATGCATATTTCGTTGAATGTAAGAAGCTCGCTTACGCTCGCTTCACCTATTATTGAGGGGTATATTTACACTTTGATATGATTTGTGTGTGGGTTAAAAATTAAATGAGTGCCGAAATCCTTTGGATAAAGGCCATGCCCTGGCTATTTTGGTGGACAATGTGATTTTCGTGATCCTGAGTATAAAATTAGTTTGTAGACCTAAAATCAAATAGATGTTAGTTTATCCCTTCATAGGTTACCTAGGTATTCCTTTTATTTCAGTAATGGAGGTCTTGTTTTAATGAATTGTTTGGCTTTCGATGATGACTGCTTTACATTTCCCCTCAATTCCACACTCGTTAGGAGAAAACTTATTTAAAGTTATTTTTTAAAGTTAAGTTGTTTTTTTTTAAATTATTTAAATAATTGTAGACTTGATATCGAACACAGGTATTGATTGACCCTCGACGAGTTATTTTTACTGTACCTCCATTCATAGCAATTTTTATTTATCAACGATATCCTCGTTCTTTTAAATATAATATCGTAATCTATAACTCGATCTTTTATAATAATTGCCAGGGTCAAACAATAGATTTAGAATATACTAATATACTATCATCATTTTTAAACAAATTTCTACTGTTGCAACACACAAGGAAATTTATTATGTACACATATAAATACTGTAATTGATGTATTGACATCTATGTCTACTTAATAGTTCTGTGTCATGCAATCTATCTGCATGAAAGATGAAGCAATCTTCATAACTTGTTTCTTAATGGATTTTTAAACTTTTTTTTTACTGCTATAGGACTATTACAAAACTCGTTTATTAACGTTGCTAAAAGGATGAAAGATGTCTGTGATATTTTAAAAACGTTAAGATTTTTATGTGGAGACGCTCATTTTGGATTAACTAAAGGAACTTTTTTTGTCTACTTGCTTGCTGTATTTCCTTATTATACATTCGAGGAAGTTAATTACTTATACAGTCATTAATCAAATCAGATTTACTTCCTGTGGGACAAATAACAGAACATTAAGTCAAATAGTTGACTTACACTCTTTATAGGCCCCTATACACGGTCAAAATGTTTGCGCAAACATTTTGACCGTGTATAGGGCTGTTTGATGTTTGCGCAAACATGATGTTTGACGTGTATGCCTAAATATGCCCGAAATCAGGTTTGCGCAAAATTTTTCCGCCAAATGTTTGATCGTGTATGCGGGAGCCTTTAATAAAGTTCTAAAAATCGGTGTACTTTATTGTAGAGTAGAGATAAAACAGTATAAATACTTTTAAAATATCTAGACTATCAATGAGGAAAACAGTGTCTAAAATTAGGGAAGGGTTATAGTGTTGATCCCGTTACTGGGATCATTCTCAAGGGAGATCATTTTCAGAGGTGGGGGGGGGGATGAATTATTTGCAACTAGTTAACAACCAATTTCATCATTAGCAATTACTCGCTAATGATTCATATCTTTGAGCTGCTCCCTTGAGGATTATCCCTATAATAGGCTTAAAATCAAGGGACTTGCCCAATTTAAATTAGTCCTATTCTTAAGTATCATTATGAAACAGACTTTGGCCACGTAATATAAATATTACTTCCGTATAATTAGCACTTTTATGATTTAAATAAAAAATAGTCTGCCAATTAGTGTGGTACATAGATGTCATAGATCCCTCGATCGTATATACTTCACTGATTTTATGCTTTTACAACTGATTTTTGTCAATTTTTTAAAATTTCCCTCCCCCCCTCACCCGTTTTTTAAATCTGTCAAACTGGTTTTGATTTTTTACATGATTCAAAATATTAATTTAGCATAATTTATAGAGTGCTGTCGGTTGAAATTAATTTGAGGCTATCGGCGGTATACTTTCAACAAATCATGCAAATTTTATAAAAATTAGATAAATATTTTTGAATAAATGTAAGTTAACGGATGTAAACGGAAGTAAACGGAAACGTATGCCACTTTAAATTTAATTCAAGAAAGAAAAAAATAGAAAATTAGGACTTCATCGCAATTTCGGGCCAGTTAAACTTTCAAGAATTATTAAGGCTTAGGAGCGGCAAAGTAAGAAAGATTAGTTAAGAAATCTGGCTTGCTATTTTCCAACTATTTTATGGAAAATTGATTCGGCCAATCGATGTATTTGTGCGTACGGTAATTAATTAACTACCGTATTCGTATACCCCACTAACAATTAACGTATGTTTAAGTAATTACCGGACCCCCCCCCCCAACGAGTAGGCAATTACCCGTAGTTGGCAACCCTGCATGAAACCAAAAATGTTCCCGATGTCTGAAACGGGTCTTGGAATTTTTGAAATAGGAGACAAAAAAAAACTTTCGTTCTTCGGGACGATCACATAGCTTCCTTTACTTTCGGCAAAATATAAATGTTTACTTAACTGTATTGTAATATTTGGCTAAGCTATTGAGTATGGTGCCTTCTGATAAGCGTCTTCTTAAAAGTGTTTTTTTTTTTTTTTTTTTTTTTTTTTTGTTTGCAAAAGATGTTTTGACAAAGGAATATTATCTCTTTAGTGTATAGAAGACAATTTAGGCAACATCCCTTATTCTAAATGGAATATTAGCTTTCCAATGTGTAGAAGTGATACTCTAATCTAAAGTCTAATAATAGATATAAGGCAGAAGCTTCATGTTGTGTAGTTCTACCAAACATTCATATTTACTTAAACTATAATAACATAAAATGTAATAATCAATCAAAGATATAATACTATATCACTTTCTCAACATTGGTTGAACATTTTACCATTACTAAAACTTTATAACAGTTACTTTTTTCCTCTTCAAATAATATCTTCATTTAATATTTAATATCAAATATTTATATACCATTAGATTTGCAATAAAACCTATAAATTATAATGTTTATATCAGGAGATTATGGTCTTAAACATGATATAAGATTTAACTATTTGATGTTAAAGAAATATATTTGGCCCTTGTTGTGAAAGAAAATTTATTTTAGTGATTCCAATTTTCTTTCGTTATTACCTTATTTTCACTTGAAGTATATTTTTGTCTTTTAGAATGGGTTTTATTTATAAACTTGAACCCGACCTCTAGTAATCTGCTTCCTCAAGAATTTATTCGAGCAGAGAAGGTTGAAGATAAAAAGAAAAAAAGGACAATCTTAAGAGTTTTCTATTTTTTCCTCTTTTATGGTAGATTTTATTGCAGCCCTTACCGTATTTTGAATCATCATTGGTCGTGTATTTAATATTTACGTCCACTTTTACCTATTTGTTTTGACTTTGACCTGGAATTTTACTCTTTAAAAGTTAAAAGGCTTGTTTAGAGATAACCTTTTAGCTTTTTTTACTTTCTCGTATAAAGAGAAAGTATTGTGATGGCGCGAGAATTCGATTTTTGATATTTTGATAGAGTTACACGTTTTGAGGTCCCCTTAGTCCAAAAAAGTGGTTTTTTAAAAATGTCTCTCTGTCGTCTGTGCAGACACCTGGAACCTAAATTAGGGCTGTTTCACACTACACGGTTTTCGCCGTACGGCAAAAAACCGTACGGCGAAATTTTTTTAGGGGAGTATTAAAGGAGACGGGCACTTTCACATTACACGGCGACGGCAAAAAGCCGTACGACCGCCGTGTAGCAGCCGTCTACAACCACTAAACTCACGGCGACCGGATAGCCGCCGTGTATCTAGTTGTCTATTTGATCAAATGCACGCTTTCATATTGGACTGTTTTGATTCGTACGGTCAGTTTCTCGCCAGGTTTTGCTCTATATGTTTCTCGTCAGTTTTTTAATAAATTTTTTATACATAATAATTTAATTAACAATGGCAGAGATTACGCAAAACAATTAATTACCCTTGTTCAAAAGAGACCGGTGCTGTGGGATAAATATCTCGATGCATACAAAGATAAAAATGCTTGGAATGAAGTTAGTCGGAATTAGTTATAGCTTTAGTAATGTAAAAAAATATATTATTTTAAATATGATTATTTCCGTGATGGGTGAAATATGTGTAAGGTTATTTTCATATGAACTAATTTGTTAATTGTACTCACCTTAATGACCCAAAAACAAACTATCTAAAAGTATCTAAGAAATAAGCCCACTTCATCTCTCTTTTGATTTATAGGATGCACCCACATCCGGCGTTTGCACTGTCTTCTCTTTTTGCGGCGATAATACATCCATAATGCAATAATTTGTTTTCGGTTCATTGCACAGCACTTCACTACACTTTTAAAAACCTTCTGATTGAAAAAAGCCGTGGACAAACCGGATAGTGTCATTCGGATTTTTGCCGTACGGTTTTTCGCCGTCACGGCAAAAAATACACGGTTTTTCGCCGTGTACGGCGAAAACCGTGTAGTGTGAAAGCCTGCCAATTCGGATTTTTGCCGTACGGTTTTTTGCCGTACGGCGAAAACCGTGTAGTGTGAAACAGCCCTTACTGGCCCGATTTTGACGAAATTTGGCATGCATGATAAGAAAAATCATACCTTAAGGCGAAATCGAGAAATGAATTTTGGGGGTGCTACCCCCAAAAACTCTAAAAAAAAAAATCGTGAAACAAATTATTTCTCGTAAACGGTTCCGGACTATTTTGATTAAAAAATCCAAAAATATAGTCCATTTAAATACGAATCTAACGATCTTAACCCGTGTTTCCGGGAAAAATCTAGTTCCTGAGTAAATAGATTAAAACGCGGACAGAGAGAGCCCTGGTTCTCTTTCCCAAGTTATTTTATAAGAAAAAGTTATTTTTATGATAAATTTAAATGAAATGTTCAGTAATAATTGAATGTACAAATGTACATACTTAAACTAATAAATGGAAAAGACAGGGCTAAGTAATTATGAACTGGTATGTGAGAAAGTTTGTCTGAGATGTATCGGTCTCGGACCGATTTTTGCTGTGACAATTATTGTGTGGAAACACGGACGAAGTATCGCTTCGTCCATAGTAAAAAAAAAATCTTGAAAACGGTTCCGACGATTTTAATTAAAAATTCTAAAATATAGTCCATTTAAATACGAATCTAACGATCTAACCCGTGTTCCCGGGAAAAATGTAGCTCCCGAGAAAATAGCTTAAATCGTGGAGAGAGAGAGAGCCCGGGTTCGATTCTTCGGCAAGACGAAGTTATTTTTTATAATAAATTTTGATGAAATGTTAAGTTATATTAAATTTACGTACGAACACTAATAAATGGAAAACACAGGGCTAAGTTGTGAACTCGAATAAGAGAAAGTTCGTCTGAGTTGTCTTAGACCGAATTTTGGTCGTACGATTGTATGGCAATATAAGTATAGCTTCGTCCATAGTCCAAAGAGATATCTATTAGCAATTTAATCAACTTGATATCTCACTTATATTGTCTTTTATATCTGATAACGAAATTTCCGGGTTCTATATCCCCTTGTGTTTTCTCTTTATCTCTTACGACCCGGTATTTCCGTTCCACTTACCGCTTTTCTTTCGGCTGAAATGCGGTTACTTCGCAAGCGCCGTGGAACCTTTCGCCGTCGGAGTTAACTAAGTTTCTCTTACAGTACCTTCGAGCACGACCCCCCCCCCCTTCCAGTGAGTCGAGAGTTCAAAATGGAGTTTTCCCGGAAAAGTTACAAAGTTCAAAGCAATTAAGAATTTCCCTTCTCCAATTACCCCTCCGTTGATACCCCGACTCCCGCTTCCATCTTAGGTCGAATTCTATGCAAAACATGTTGGCTCCTTTAAGATTAATTTCTTAGTTAACTCGTTATAGGCTAATCTACAGTCCCTCCCTTGAGTCTGAAGGATTCTGAATATTTACATTCTACTCTCAGCCCTTAGTTAGGAAACGTCTGCTATTAATCTCAAAATCCTTCAGCGGCTGTGTAACCGGTGTCCCTGTATTTAAACACTAATAAGTTATGCAAATAAACGAATATTTTATTCAGCTGATTTACTCTTTTTTCGTCTCAAACAGTACGGCATTTCATATTATTATATTCTATTTTAATTTGTCCCATAGTCAAAATTAGCATTTTCCCTCCTCTCTCGATGAATAAAGATGAAAGAATTATTCATTTTACTCCTGACAAAACCAGAAATGAGATTAAATTTCAAACAATAAATAAAATTTCATTGTTAATCGACCTCAAATTGAAACCAGTAACAAGTTTTACATAGAACATCATTACTTAATTAATTTGTAATGTATAAATTACCAACTAATTTTTTAATTTGCATGCTAGTTTTTCTACTAAATTTATTCAGACTAATTAGCGCTGAGTGAATAGGAGATAAATATCTTTAGTTGAGTATTTTTTTTTTTTAATACTCTTTACTTAGTTAGTTTTTACTGTAATGTTTCTCTCTTAATCTCCGTTAATTGCTAAAAGGGAATATAGATTGGTACTTTTCCTCTCCATTCTTGATTTTTCTCCGGGATTGCATTTCAGAATTAATGTACCCCAAGGGGTTTTGTGCTAATTGAATTGTTGTTCAAGGACCCCACTGGTTTAAAAAGCAACAATTGAAAATGAAAATTAAAAAAATCAAGTTGAGAGTTTTTACATATCTTTAATTATTCGTACATTTTGGCCATCTAAGTTTAAGTACATTATTTGCCTTTATTTTTTAAAACTCGTATCTTTATAATTATTGCTTCCGAACTTGCCGAAGGTAACGGAAGCAATGAGCTATGTAGTCGTTCAAACATTTTATTTATATTTATTATTTTATCTTTAAAACAGCTCGTCCGATTTTAATTATTTTTTTATGTTAGGCCATAGCTATCCCATTGTTGGTCCTATATAAGGTTTTACTATTTATTTATTTCTCGTCCACCAACGCACAAACATACTTTTCGTTACAGTTATATCTTCAAAAGAACTCACATGATTTTTTTTAATATGAACGGTTTGTCGAAAGTAGCCCGCAGATAGCTCTAGATTAATTTCAACCATCTGCGCTCTTTGAAATTTTGCTAAATTAATAATTTAATTTATGTAAAAACCAAAACAATTTAATATTTTCTATTTTCCTTCAGTTTATCGATATGTCTTTATTAGATTTTCTTTTTCTTATAGATATCTTTAGGGATGAAAACTGTTTAAAAAAAAAAAACTTTTTAATTCATAAATTTACTATATTTTGCCCAAACCTGGGCATCTTCAGGACTTTGAATTGAAAATCGAGATTTACAGTTCCCAATTACTATTTTTTTTTTTTTTAAGTAAAACATTATTGGAGTAACTGTATATGTATATGTGAGTGACTCAATGTCAGTAAACACAATGTTAGTAACACAATCTATGAATTAAAAAAAAATATTGTTAACATTTTTCGTCCCTAAAGATCTATAAGAAAAAGAAAGCCTAACAATTTTAAGACAATTTAACTAACAAGTCTAAAAAAAACAAGGGAAAAATTAAAATTGACAATAATAGGTTGTTTATAATAAGCACACAACTATTGAAGTATACGAAATATGTCGTGTGGAAGCTATGTGCCATACTAATTGGCATAGTATCGATTTTATTTTGATTCCGTGGATACCGAATACAACAAAAGCATTATGGTCATTCTAAAGAACGATTTTATATATATATATATATA
>KZ651690.1:386674-405563 GCA_001010745.2 Gerris buenoi | reverse complement strand
AAAAAAAACCTGTTTATACAGAAGTTTCTACGATTTGGTTGCAGTTTCATATTTGTTTATTAAATAAATTATAGATGTGCTAACTTTTGGTGCTTGTTGGAGGCTTTGTTTCTTCAACGAATGTTTAAATTTCCCCGACTTTATTAAATATTTACTGGAACAGTACCGCGCGGTTCCAAATTTTTGATATTTAAGTATTTTTCTTAATTTGGTCTTTTCTTTGCGAGGAAGCTATGTGCCACATTAATTGGCAGAGTATATTTTAATATTGTTAAACTAATTTTTTTTTTTAATTTGTGATTTTCTTTTTGTAGTTATTTCTGCTTAGAAGCTTACCTTTGGCAGCGGAGGCATTTTTATTTTTCTGAAGAACGCATATTTGTATGTATCTGAATTCAAAAATTTCTCGGCTGAAATCCGATTCAGACATCAAGGGACAGTTTTGGTCACCAGTCTGTCTGTCTGTCTGTCGGTCTATCGTTCAACATTTTTGCGGACTATCATATCTTAAACCCCGCTTATCCGATAATTATATAATTTAGATGGTATATAGGTCATAATTAGCCTACTGTTAATTTCAACTTTCTGGGCAAATTTAATATTGAATAGTAATTTATGATATATGTGACCACGCTGGGGATCGAAAACANGCTAACTTTTGGTGCTTGTTGGAGGCTTTGTTTCTTCAACGAATGTTTAAATTTCCCCGACTTTATTAAATATTTACTGGAACAGTACCGCGCGGTTCCAAATTTTTGATATTTAAGTATTTTTCTTAATTTGGTCTTTTCTTTGCGAGGAAGCTATGTGCCACATTAATTGGCAGAGTATATTTTAATATTGTTAAACTAATTTTTTTTTTTAATTTGTGATTTTCTTTTTGTAGTTATTTCTGCTTAGAAGCTTACCTTTGGCAGCGGAGGCATTTTTATTTTTCTGAAGAACGCATATTTGTATGTATCTGAATTCAAAAATTTCTCGGCTGAAATCCGATTCAGACATCAAGGGACAGTTTTGGTCACCAGTCTGTCTGTCTGTCTGTCGGTCTATCGTTCAACATTTTTGCGGACTATCATATCTTAAACCCCGCTTATCCGATAATTATATAATTTAGATGGTATATAGGTCATAATTAGCCTACTGTTAATTTCAACTTTCTGGGCAAATTTAATATTGAATAGTAATTTATGATATATGTGACCACGCTGGGGATCGAAAACAACTAGGTACATTTTTTATTCCCATCAAGATTACATGTATATTTTATACACATGTGATAAAATAGGACGTGTAAAAGATTGTGGCAAACTAATTGTCAGACTTATTATTTTTTAAATTAACAATTACATACATACCTTATTTATTTTTTTAAAATTATTTCCAAAAAAGATAATAAATAGACATAGGCAGTATATTATCTGATAGGCAGGTATATTATCTGATGTTTATCACATGGTTTAATAATGTTGTTCTAGTTAATGTAAACAGGAATATAGACCTTTGTAATAATTACTCTACCTGTATAACTATTATATTATTAAGTCTACCGTATAGTTCCTACACATGTTATATCAGCTAGTCAGTAATTCATTTAATTTTACGCGCATGGTGAGTGGTGAGGGCAACTACAGTATATACTTAATACATTATAATTACCGCAGTTCATCTCTGGATGACCTACGAGTACGTTAAGAATACAGTATGGCTCCTATGCTTTTCTTTCTTAAATCTGGCCTCAAAGAAACTTGGTATTTTCAATGGGATTCTAGTTTTTAAGAATTATGCTTTATACTTAGGGTCAATTTAACTTTTAATTATTTTTCTGTGAATTTTAGGTAAGAAATGAGAAAGAAGAGCCTAATTTCCTCAATCGCCCTCCAACTCTTTATTTCTTCCTCAAATTCCTTATTTCGCCGTCATTGCTGTAAGCACGGTCTCATTTTCATGTTTTCTTTATTTACTTTTAATTCTTTTCTCTGCATTGTTGGCTGATTCAGCTCGTGACTAAGTAATACGGCTTTCAGCAGTTTTTTATTCTTTAAGTGGTAAAGGAAAGAAGAAAGCTCTTGTTTTACTCCCTGGAGGTCTTATCGGTGAATCGTTTAACTGCAGATAAATGGGGTCCGTTGCAACCATCCGGTTTTTTTTTCATCCTCTTGTTCCTTCCTAAAGCTTGCAAGATATATTTCACGTCTCCTCCGGTCCGGAGCCATTGAGTTGTTAAGGGTGAACTTTGACTTGCAGGGATGCAAACTCCCGTAGTAGTTAAGTGAAAGAGAGTTTAGCGGCGGAAGGTGTTCAATCGAATGTTGTTCTTTTTTGTCGGTCTGTTGTCGGATGTTGGGGCGGTATCCCTGAAGGCACGGGATACGTATGCGTATCCGTTGACTATCGTACTTTCTACGAGGGGGTCCTAACAACTCTCGCGGTGGAGTACCATGTGGACCGGTCCGTGACTCTGCCCTTCACCGGACGAGGCCCGCTCCTGCCGGATTTTAATTCAAGCCCCGCTAGCTTCCTCAACCTCGGACCGACCTTTCCTCCGCCTGTCATTTGCACCGAACTTATTATTCTCTTGTTCGAGATATCTCCGGTCCGAATTCCCTTAATGATAGTCTGGTTTCCTATTCCCTTAATGAAATACCATCTCTCGATCTGCAGACATCACGTACTTCATTGTTCTTCATTTCTTTTTTATTTCACCCTCGCATCGGATCCCGACTTTCACGACCATATACATTATCCTACTATATGATCATGATCCTCTATGAGAAGTGAAAACTCAATACCTTACTCCGTATCTATCAATCATTTCTTTCCTATTACGATAGATGTATTTAAGCTTAAGAATACCTCGCTTTGTTTCTGGCATTTGGAGAGTCGAGAGAGCCGTTTCTAATTGATTTGAATCAAAGCCGTTAGATTGTAGGGTTCGCTTTGGATTATTTGTTTCTGAAGATGCTTTCAGAAATATATATATTTTTATTAATGCAGTTTTTTTTTCCCCCCGCAATAACATTAAATTGTATAAAACGCTGGATTTCATTTCATTTATCGTAATGGTACATTAGGTTCTTTCTTTATTCTGAAAATTTGTTATTGTTTTATTAACCCATTTCATTGTTATTTACGGTTTTGTATTTGTAAGACGATAATTAAACAGTCTTGGTAGAACGGGATTTATTATAACCTTTAGAACTTTATTAAAGCCATATAAAAAACTAAAAATATTTCTAGCAATAAATGGAAGTAAATATCTAATAGAAGCAAAAATAATAATCTGCCAATTAGTGTGGCACATGGCTTCCTCTTGTCATATTTAGTATACTTATAGATTTTATGCATTTACAACCTATTATTATAAGATTTATTTTATTTTCTGTCCGTGTGTTAAATCTTATCAAATTTTTTTTTTAATTTTTTACATGAAATCAAAATAAGTATAATAGTCAAAATAAGTATAAGTCATGTATCAGTTTAACAAAATTTAAAAGTTTATAAAAATCAGATGAGCTCGTTGGAAAAAAAAGGTTTTTGCGCATGTGGCAGAGAAACCAGTGGGCGCAGAAGGTTAAAACTTATATGGCTAACTTATATGGCTAACTTATATGGCTAACTTATATGGCTAACTTATATGGCTAACTTATATGGCTAACTTAATGGGCTAATTATGACCTACCATTCAAATTTTATTATTTGGACAAGTAGGTTTTAAAATGTGTCGGTTCGCAAAAATTGAGTGAAAGACACGGATCCAAAAATGTTCCCAGATTTTTCAATTGGGAGATATAATTTTTTTTGTCTGAAAAGTAACATGGTTATTGTTACCTTTGGTAAGCTCGGAAGCAATAAAATAAAACTTAAAAATAATTCATCCACTTAATAAAAATGCACTAATTAATACGATTAGGTTAAAAATGTGATGAACGTATCGGGAACATTTTAATGTTCCAGAACTGATGATATAGAAATTGAAAGTCGTTATTATTTTATAACTATCATAGTTTTGAATGTTAACTCAAATCAAACTGCTCCGTGCTCAATACATTATATCAAGTATCAAGTTCGATATGAGTTCAAATTTGATTCATTCACCCAATACTCGTATATGCTCCTGATAATGTAAGGAGAACTATAACGTTATTTATAGTTATATACATGTCATATTTTTTTAAAGTAATGTATAACTATACGCTTTTCTTATCAATACCTTTAAATTTTGATTAATATTGTAAAACTTGTAAAAGATAATATTTCTTATTAATTTGCCTATTGAGCCTATTGATAAGTGATAATTTAATTTACTGTAGAAACAAAATAAACAGACTTCTGTTTAAATTTGATTTTTTTTTTTTTTTTTTAAATAAATATGGAATTACCTAGAAAGTATGTATATTATTATTAGGTATTATATAAGTATGGCGAGACTAAAATTGATATTTGAGAATGGCCAGTAGGAATTAAAACAATAGCAATGTTAAATAGGTTATTTCAGTGAATATTTAGCTTCAGCTGTTATATTGAATTGCTATTGTTGTTAGATATCATTGTTGTGTTATTGATAAATTTCTCTTGAAATTATTTAAAAGACTAAACTTAAATTTCATAGAACCTATTTTTTTATATTCTTTTTTTTATCTTTGGTATTTTGGTCGACACTGGACTGACTATATTTAGCTATTAAATAAACCTTGTGTTTTTAAACTTAAATAAGTACTTTTGATAAAAATTAATTCAAAAGATTCTGACAACATTATCAACTTTAGCTATCGTCAAAAAAATCTACTAAATTTTGTTCATTTTTATTGTTTCACAAAACAATTCTATTATTAAACTTATATCACAAAACGGACAAATGCAAATGAATTTAAATTTAAATAACCCTTTAAAGGCCTAAGTTCAATGAAGAAAATAATTAACACAATATGTTTTATAAAAAGATCGTCAAAAAATGTAAATCTATTTTTCTACTGTCTCTTCTCTCTTAACTCTTAGATTATTGTGACAAGTTGTAAATCGATTTTATTTAAAATTATGGGAATTATTCCTGAGGGAAGTAATGACTGAACTAAGTACACAGCGATTTAAGAAGTTTATCTTTGTCTAAGGAGTTGCTAATGATTCACTCATAGATCATAAACAAACACAGATATTGCTTGCTCCCTTACAGATTTAATTCTGCAGTTGCTTGGAACCCCGTGATTTCTCTAAAGCTTAAGGTGCGTTTACACCTGACACTTCTCTCCGGCGATAAATGTCAAGTGTCAGACAGTTTTGATTTGAGTGTTTACATCTGAGAGAAATTGCTTGAGATTTATGTCGGAGATATATGTCTGACACTTCTCTCAATACTTAAATTTGCAATAAATGTACGACCCGTTTACATCTGACAGTTATTGCATGATATTTATGTCAGACAGAAATCGTCAATATTCATTCATCCAAATGTAAATGAAAAAAGTAGACGGGAAGTCAACTTCCGCGATATCTCTCAGAAGTTTGAATTTTTCAAATAATCGGTGTTTACATCTGTTGTTATAGAAGTGTCGACACTTATAGCTGAGAGTATAAACATAACTCTCAGACATAAATTTTTGGGTGTTTATACTACTGAGATTTTTGTCTGACATACATGTCGTGCGATAAATGTCAGGTGTAAACGCACCTTTATATTCAGTTTAGTTGGATGTTTGGATAATTCGAATTTTGTATTGGCCCCTTCAGCTTCGAATTATCCAAGTACTATACTACACTGTATATCCAAGCTAACCTCGTATTAAGAAGTTAATTGAGTTAATGACCGTTGCAAAATATATATTTAATTTGTGTTATTTTTGTCTTATTGCTCTTAAATATAATAATTTATTTAAATATATGTTTCAT
Organism: Gerris buenoi; assembly: GCA_001010745.2. Taxonomy (NCBI): domain Eukaryota; kingdom Metazoa; phylum Arthropoda; class Insecta; order Hemiptera; family Gerridae; genus Gerris; species Gerris buenoi. The sequence continues at coordinate 399,680 of KZ651690.1, read as the reverse complement.
ATGTTTTAATGCAATCGTGCACCATAATTTGTAATGATAGAATATGATTATCAATGGACGTATAGTTCGATTGAACTTAGATACGTTGGTCTTTTCTAGGAAGTATAGATTTTTTACGTCTTTTCTCATTATGCTTATATTCGCAAAATAATGTTGCAAACTTGATTATTATGTACTATTTTATTTGTAAATTTATTGAGTATGGGGGGGTATTTATGTTTGGTATTTTCTGTTTCCTCTTGAAATATGTAGGTATTACATGCGTTTTATACAGCCATATACTTTTTTTTATTGCAAATGTTCCTCAAGCTCGTTCCAATTTAATATTTGAAGGTAAATATTTCGAGACGTGAGAAATTATTTTTTTTTTATCAATCCATCTCATAATTTGTGAGAATTACCAAAATTAAATTTTTGAATAAAAGACACAAAATCCATGTAATTATTAATATTACATATAATAATAATTAATATTAATACTAAATCGAGTAATTATTATTCTCGATTTTTTTTTGCTTACATTATTTTATATACAATAAAGCTGGAATAGTCCGTTATAAGTAGATCTTTTTTTCCAAAATATTTTTCACATATAGATTGATTTACGAGTATAGGGTGAAATGTTTGATGTTTTTATGGCTTCCTCGGTTCACTGAACCTTATACGGAAATGTTTAACACTTGTGTTTTTCTTTTTTTTTTAATTCTATTTCTAAGTTTAGCAAACAAGATAGACCGGAGGGCCCACGATTCTGAGTTTTTTATTACATAAGAGAGAAGTATGCCTATGAGGTCGGGCCTATTACACAGATCCATGGCCAAAGGGTTTCTATTGTTCACAACTTTTACTTTACCTTTCGTCTGAAATATCTTAGGAGAAAAATCAATTCGAGTAATTTATTACATCTTTTATAATTCAAGTTAAATCCTACCACACATTTGATGCATTATAGTTTTTTTACCCTATCCTATAATTACATTGTCTAAAATCCCTTTTATAAATTGAAACCGAAGAAAGGGGAATTTGAAAAGAAAATTTAAAATGCATGTATAAAACGCAAAATGTTTTACAATACCTTTTGTGGATTATTAAATAGATTTATGGTAAAAGGAAATGAAAGTTAAACGACGTTTCTTTTTAAACTTTTCATTTCCTTAATATATTTATTTCGCAGTCCAACTGAACAGAAAAAGATAAAAGGATTCTAGATAAAATCATTTGCATAATGTAGTAGTCTCCCGATGGTGACGACTCACCTCAAAATGATTTGTTATTAGGGTTGGGATCTTTCGATATTTCTAGAAAATATCGAGACCTTTTACCCCTCATCACCTGGGAAAACTGGGGTAGTCGGAAGGTTCTCAATATATCGGGAATATCAATAATTTCTTTCGATATTTTGACTAATATCGATGTTCATCCACTCGATATCTAATGATAGAATATGATTATCAATGGACGTATAGTTCGATTGAACTTAGATACGTTGGTCTTTTCTAGGAAGTATAGATTTTTTACGTCTTTTCTCATTATGCTTATATTCGCAAAATAATGTTGCAAACTTGATTATTATGTACTATTTTATTTGTAAATTTATTGAGTATGGGGGGGTATTTATGTTTGGTATTTTCTGTTTCCTCTTGAAATATGTAGGTATTACATGCGTTTTATACAGCCATATACTTTTTTTTATTGCAAATGTTCCTCAAGCTCGTTCCAATTTAATATTTGAAGGTAAATATTTCGAGACGTGAGAAATTATTTTTTTTTTATCAATCCATCTCATAATTTGTGAGAATTACCAAAATTAAATTTTTGAATNCACTAATAACTATTTTTCTGCCTTAAATTGGATTTTTATTTACTTTAGAACAGATACTACTGCATTTATTGATATAAACCTCGGAAAGGTTGTATTAATTACTAGTGAAACAAAAATTTTCTTCGTTTAGTGGCCTACTAAACGGAGGAAACGAATAAGAACATATTAAGTGCATGAGTTGTCTTGTGGTTATCCCTACAGTTTGTATGGGTATTTTAAGAGTAGATAATATTTGTATTTTTTCGGTTTTGTATCTAAGTATATACAATTTGGAAGGCTTGTTGAGCTATGCGTGGAACCAATCCCCGGTTGATTTCGCCTTCACGCTTGACAGCCAACGCTAGCGGAAAACAAAGCTATCCACAGCCTTGTTTGTATTCAGACCCGGGCCTCTACCATTTACTTTTGTCTTCTCTTGTCTCTATCATTGATCTCTCTGTCTTCTTCAGAGTTGTACGATTATTTTATTATCGGTTCGGCTCTCAGTCGCTTCTCAATCTTCGTCCTTATCAATCCATCTAATTGTGAATAGTATATCCCGTCTTAATAAAAAAAACTCTTGTTCTCTGCTTCTCAACTGTGCTTATACAATTTAAAGACTTGATAAAAGTAGTTAAAAATTTGAAGTTTTACCTTGACGTTCTAGTAATAATTTCCCCCCATTGGATATTCTTGGGCGTTTCATAACATCAGTTTAATATTTTAAAATATAAATTTAAAACACTAGAAAAGTTAAATTATTATTGATGTTACTTCCAGGAAATAATTACTTAATTTAGTTGTAAGAAAATGGTTACTTTCAAACACATTATTCTGAAAAATTTCATAAAACATTTTATGTATAGTACAAATTCAAGCTTTTTTCTTTCCTTAGGCGTATCGATCAATAACTTATTCAATATCGCAATGATCAAATCTTAGTGGACATGTAGTAAAGACAACCCAGTGAGCCTATCTTCATTCATCCTGGAACGATGCCGTGTCTTAACTCGGCGTAATAAAGAAAACGATCTTTCATTAGAGAAGTTTACTGATAGAGTAGCGAGAATTCCAGTAATGCCTTGATAATTATGAACAATTCCCCATCACAGAAATTGATTAACTCAATGTGTCTGTCAGAGCCTTAAGATTTTCCTAGTCCTCAACGTAGTGCCTTTGAAAGAAACCCAAAAACTTAACTTGCCGTTTTATTTTTCCGACAGCTTGCACTCCGTGCATAGTTTTTTATCTACAATTTTCTTGACCACGGCTCTGATGTTACTTGTAATTCTTCTTTTTTGGAAAGTGAGGGTAAATATTGTCGAGATATAATAAGAGAAATAAATATTCTTAAAATACTATGAAAATAATTAGCGCTAAACACAAAACTACTTAACTGTCAAGTGACAATATAAAAATCTTGTAATGGAAGAAATCTGGGGGGGAGGGGGCATCATGCCTCTGGAGCCGCCACGGAGAGGTCTTGAATTAAAATTATCTGTAACTAACAATCAAATATCAATATTTCATCTTAATAGTTTTTTTATTTTTATTTTTATTTTTTTTTTAATTTTAAAAAAGGATTTTTTCACCTGGGAAACAGAACTTTCGGAATGTTTGACGTTATTTATCTTTACGAGGTTTGTTTGGCTTTCTGCCGATTGGTAATTTAGCCCTACATTTTATTGATAGAGTTATCTAAATATCTTCTTAATCTTAATGTATACATTAATATACTAGGAGTTCAAGATAGTATTATATTTTAGACATTTAAAATACAGAAAATATATAGAGCTGTCTAGTATTTTATCTAAGAAAAGTTAGCGGTCTCCGGGAAGGCTACAATCGATATTTTCATTCATACAAACTATCGCTGTGTCGGAATCTTGAATGGATTTTTTTCTCGGTGTATCGATATCGTCAATATAATCATCTTGCTAATAAGACTTATTAGCATATTGTATATTTAGATTATAATAATATTCCGTTTTGAAAGAGGAAATTCCTCTTAAATCAGTGTTGAAAAAGGAGGCCAGGCTGTAAGCGAGGTACAGGCGAAATGGGAAGGGATCATCGGTGTAGACAATGGTCGGGACAGTGAATAGCCTGTTCCCGTCCCTTTCCTTTATAGCATCACCGGCTTCTGACTCACACCGTATATCATTCTACCCGGGACTACTTGTTTAATATCCTTCTGTTAATGTTCCTCGGGGCTGGACACAATACACAACGGTACTTGACGTTTTAGTCTCCCATATCCACTTATCGACAGAATGAAGTTTCGCTCCAATCTGATTTGCGGTATCTCCTTCTCAGTTGCATCTACTGTCACTAAGATCAGTGGAGAATCCGTCTGTTAGTGCAGTGGTTCTTAACCTTTTGGTAACTACGGCCCCCCTTAATCTTCAATATAATAAATATAGTACCTAAATACCTTTAGAGGCCCCCCGGTTAAGAACCACTGTGTTAGTGGATGATCTTCTCGGAGGATGATCCTAAATTTCTCTTCTTCGCCTGTTTTCTTTAATTTTCTTCCAGATAGTCGTTGATTATTCATTTTCCTAAAGTTGCTCGACAAAGAGGTTGTTCTTACAATCATAATAGTACGGAAAACACCATAATTTTTTGCATTTATTTTTCCGCACTCCAGTGTTCCAACTTACAAACATGGAATGGTTGTTTTTTGGAACGAAGTGACGATTTCGGGTGTCCCGCGATATTACACTTGTTTTATTATTACTCCTTCTTTTTTTGTGTGTAAAGTAATGTAATTTATAGATTTGAAACTATACATGTTCATAAACTCAATGTTCATTTTATTTAAATGTTATTTACTGATTAACAATTTACTGAAGAAAAGAGTAACTCGAGCTTAAACTGTGTTTTTGCTACACTCGTGAATCCATTCCATGCGTACGAGTGCAGCAAAGTGCACTAATAACTATTTTTCTGCCTTAAATTGGATTTTTATTTACTTTAGAACAGATACTACTGCATTTATTGATATAAACCTCGGAAAGGTTGTATTAATTACTAGTGAAACAAAAATTTTCTTCGTTTAGTGGCCTACTAAACGGAGGAAACGAATAAGAACATATTAAGTGCATGAGTTGTCTTGTGGTTATCCCTACAGTTTGTATGGGTATTTTAAGAGTAGATAATATTTGTATTTTTTCGGTTTTGTATCTAAGTATATACAATTTGGAAGGCTTGTTGAGCTATGCGTGGAACCAATCCCCGGTTGATTTCGCCTTCACGCTTGACAGCCAACGCTAGCGGAAAACAAAGCTATCCACAGCCTTGTTTGTATTCAGACCCGGGCCTCTACCATTTACTTTTGTCTTCTCTTGTCTCTATCATTGATCTCTCTGTCTTCTTCAGAGTTGTACGATTATTTTATTATCGGTTCGGCTCTCAGTCGCTTCTCAATCTTCGTCCTTATCAATCCATCTAATTGTGAATAGTATATCCCGTCTTAATAAAAAAATATTGTTCTCTGCTTCTCAACTATGCATATACAATTTAAAGACTTGATAATAGTAGTTGAAACTTTGAAGTTTTACCTTGACGTTCTAGTAATAATTTCCCCCCATTGGATATTCTTGGGCGTTTCATAACGTTGATTTGATGTTTTTCTAGTGATAATTTTTCCCCAGTGGATATTCTTGGGCACCTCATAATGCTGATTTGATGTTCTTCTAGTAATAATTTCTCCCTAGTGGATATTCTTGGGCGTTTCATAATGTTGATTTTATTTTTTTCTAGTCATAATTTTTCCCCAGTGGATATTCTTGGGCACCTCATAATGCTGATATGATGTTCTTCTAGTAATAATTTCTCCCCAGTGGATATTCTTGGGAGTCTCATAATATACTGATTTATGTTTAAACATTCTCAACCTTTATCTAACAGCTATTCATAAACATTTAATGTTAGAGGATTTCTACAACCAGTATATAAATGTTTACAATCATATCCACTACTCATGAATTCAGCTCTAAAATAATAAAAAAATATTCAATTGAACTACGAAAGCCTTTAAAACTAAACTAATGGACGAAAGAATGGTATATGTGGGAAAGTTTAGTATAATGGTAAAGATATTTTAATAAAAGTATTTTTATTTTATAGTGTACTACTTACTTGAACTGTATGAAAGAAGTAAAGGTTGGTGAACTTGGTATTTAAACTTATGACATTTTTTGTTGATCTTTATCTAGTCTAGACCTTTGCTTTGCTATATCGTTCTTTGCTTTTTGTTGTTTTCAACTAATGTTCGTTGTCGTTTGCTTCATGTCTATTTCTACTATATTTTACTGAATATTTGCAAGCTATGTTAATGTTCTGTCAAGTAACTGTTGGACGGGTGGTATGCAGTGAACTAGTGAGTAGCTCTGGCGGGGTGGATATACGGTCACTGAGCTGCCTAATGGTACCAATATTCTACGTGACGGCTGCGGTTCTTGCTTCGTGCCATCAACCTTACAGATCTCGTAGCAAGGTCTGCGGCTACACTATCACTCCTAGTGTATACAGCACTCCTCTCTTGCTCTGTCCTCGTATCTTGTCTTCTGGGAGTATCTTGTTTCGCGGAATTCCCATTTCCGAGTCGTCTATGATTGCCCCGAGCTGCCCACCCTGACTTGCCACACCTCATTATCTTTACCTCCTTTTGTATCCCTTAACCTCTAGAAAAACTTTTCACGTGACAACTTCCACCTTCCTCATGTTACTTCAATTCATTAATACTATTCGTCTGCCATAAAATACCTTTTTGTCTTAATTAAAAGAAAAGAGCATTGGTTTCATTAAATAAACCCAAATTAATTCATCTATGAAAAAAAAGATAGTTTCCCAATAATGGCGTAACTTATATTTATTTAGATATTTATCTACTTGCGGCAGTAAAATGAGGCATTATTGAACCGATTTCGGGCAGAGAAATGTAATTTTACTGCCTAGACGGTAAAAGTCAGGAAAAATGTTACAGCCTAGGCAGTAAAATTTATTTTACTTTTATAATGTTGGCAATAACATTTTATACTATTATCTCTATCTTATAACATTTTATATTATAGTTTAATAAGCAGTATTTAATAAATAAACGTTTTAATTTTAAAATAATTTGTTTATATTTTGTAATTATGTTAAATACGTTCAATGAAGAGTAGATCTTTAATNTGGATATACGGTCACTGAGCTGCCTAATGGTACCAATATTCTACGTGACGGCTGCGGTTCTTGCTTCGTGCCATCAACCTTACAGATCTCGTAGCAAGGTCTGCGGCTACACTATCACTCCTAGTGTATACAGCACTCCTCTCTTGCTCTGTCCTCGTATCTTGTCTTCTGGGAGTATCTTGTTTCGCGGAATTCCCATTTCCGAGTCGTCTATGATTGCCCCGAGCTGCCCACCCTGACTTGCCACACCTCATTATCTTTACCTCCTTTTGTATCCCTTAACCTCTAGAAAAACTTTTCACGTGACAACTTCCACCTTCCTCATGTTACTTCAATTCATTAATACTATTCGTCTGCCATAAAATACCTTTTTGTCTTAATTAAAAGAAAAGAGCATTGGTTTTATTAAATAAGCCCAAATTAATTCATCTATGAAAAAAGATAGTTTCCCAATAATTTAATAGCGGAACTTATATTTTTTATTTTTTTTATTTTTTTTTATTGTTCCTGTGGAGAGTACAAGTCTTAAGTTGTAAAGTTAAGGATTTTGTGCCATCAACATTTATTATTCTATTTTTTTTTTATAATTATAATAAGATTTAATTACCTTGTAGGTATGTAATTTGTAGTATTATAAATAAATAATAAAATGTTTTTAAAAAAATGATACTGTATCAAAAAGTAACTATAATAGTTAAGTGTTGAGTCGTATCATCGTTTTTGTTTTTAGTGACTTATGGTATTTAATTACAATTCACATCTAGGAATCCAAAACAAAAATATATTGTAAAAACATAAATTATGAAAGGACACAAAATCTGATAGGAGATCGTTCCCTGTGATGGGGTGCATTTTTATGCATATTTCTTTCTTTCTATCGCTTATAAAAGGTGGAAAAATATTTTCTGAAATGGTTCCGCCGGTTATGATTTTACAATGTAAATCGTTTTCCCGGGAGAAATCTTCTTCTCGAGATTATTCGCTAAAAATCTAAAACAAGGTGTAAAATATCACTTGCTAAACACTTTTTAACAATATTTAAATTTAAATTTAGTATGACAATGCATATGAGAATGTTTTGATCGAGTTTTGTCGGACCTATTTTTAATTGTATTAATTAGTGTTAATATTTTAGGCGTTAAATTTTTAACACGTTGACATTAAATTATAATTCGGTTATTAAAGAAAAATCACTATTGTAACAAAGTTAGCTAGCCAACTAAGGATTTGATTTGAGTATAGTTTGACTTGAGTAACTTTACATAATTAAAGTTATTAGTTTACTGACAAATTGCTATTAAGTCAATGAACATCTTGTTCGACCCTATTATAATGTATAGGTAATGTTGTTTCCTCCGGTATGAGGGTTTTCTTTGTTCTATATTAATGTTAGGTCTACCTATCTTGTCAACCTCTTTATTATGTTTTTTTGGGTATTTATGTTATTTATATTTTGGGTATTTATTTTTTTGGGTAATTATGTTTCATGGGTATTTGGGTATACTTTGCCTATTATGGAAGACGAACATCGTTGAAGAGGTGTTTGTGTATATTGATGATTTAAGCATGTAATTAAAGGTGTAGTAAAACACCAAAAACTAATGTTTAATAGGATGTCACAATTATAAAAATAATATAATACAAAACCATAGCTATGTATTCATTGTTTATTGTGAAAATCTAACCTGAATTTTTAAGATTTAAAGTCAGTCCAAACTAAAAATATATATTTTACATAGCTTCTACACTTTCCTTCTCTCTGATTTATGTATGTATATAGTATTTATTGATTCCTTTACACTAATATATTTAGATCTTATAACTAAAATTAGAAATACATTTAATAATTTTTTTGAGAAAAGTAAAAGGGAAGACACCCAGCAAAGGTCAAAGTAAATAATAAATTTGTATTTATGTTTCTGTTTTATTTATTAAACATTTGTTAACCCAATTCTCTGTTATCTATTTGCTCCATTTTTGTTTTGGCTTTCTCTCTTTTCTAATCTTTAATTCAAAGATGTTTAATAAATTGTTCTTTTCTTCTTTTGTAAGCCATTGGAATTTGTAGAATTATTAAAAGCGTTAAATAACTTATAGAAATCCCCGGCATAGATTTTTTTTTTTGTAATGATAATAATTGTCCTTCTTCTTTATTTTTATTTTTTCCTTACTGTCTGTTGATCTCTTTACGTGTTTCAGCTTTAATTTATTTTATCATATGAGCTGTTTGTATCAATCTTCAAGAGATGGTTCCAACTAACCTTGACTTTAGTCCTCTTTATTTTACCGTTTTTTATTTGGTCAGTATCGCTTCTTTCTGATAAATTATGAGGCAGAAATGTAAACAGAAAAATAAAAATGACCCCTTTTTTATTTTTGGAAATTATATTATTTATTTGATAGTGGGTAATTTTTAATATAGAATTGTTTCCTAACTTCCTTAATCATGGCTAACTAAAGTAAAAAAAAAAAAAAAAAAAAAAAACTTTTTTTAAACCGATTTTTCTTTGTTTTAACAGATTTGTTTATTTTCTAATGCGTTGTTTCTTCCTTCGGCTCTTCTTTAGATTGTTACTCCCCTTTATTAACAAAACAGAGGGGAGTAACAATCTGAAAAAGGTGCACGGAATGATCTTCTTTAGAATGTCACTACCCTTATAATAAACAGGTCGTGTGTACTAGTCGGGTCCGTAGGCCACATTGTATACTATATAGTTTGAGTAGTACCCCTATTGATGGTGTTTTTAAAAGTGCTAAAAAGCTTACTTTAAACTAGCCTATGGGTCTGATATTCTCAAAACACATAAACAAACTTCTGATAAAGTATTTGTTTTGTCACTGAACCGGACCACAACCATATAAATACATCGAAAAGACCATAATTATAAAAAAAACGTATATTGACAATAAAAAATTTACCCCTTAAGTTTTTTTACCCTAAATTAAAAAAAAAAAAATTTTAAGTCGCTATATTTAACATGTGTGGGTAGTGGGTAGGTATGCCAAATTTCAAAGTCATCGGACGATAGGTGTAGCCGTGAGAGCAGGCGACGGACGGACGGACAGACAGACACACGCAGGAAAATATAAGGATCCTTGGTTTTGGCTACGGACCCTAAAAACAATAGTTTGATATTAATTTTCCTTTGTCCCAAAGTTCATTCTAAACAATTACATTCTAAACAAGTACATTCTAAACATCCCTTTGTCTTAATAGTTATTTAGTCAGTCATTTATATTCTAAATAAAGGGAGTAACAAGCTAAAGTAGTACCTTGCATTCTTTGTTACAAATTCCTTAACTTAGGGTGCAAAAATATAACTCTAAACATATCTTGACCATTGACCCTTATTATCGTTAAAATCTAGAGCTAACTCGGGGGGGGGGGGGATACAATTACCTTTTTGTTAACATAAATAATACTTCTTAAACCAACCGTTAAGTTATAAAGCAAGATTTTGTACGAGCTTTTTATGCTCCAGGAAACATCTTTCAATTATCAGATCAAAGTCCGCTTTCATTGCCTACGGTAAGAGTAATAGGCAAATAATTTCCATTTTCTTTTGCAGTTCCATCTTATTGAATATTAAATTATTTATAATCGTTTAAAATTAATTGGCTTGTGAGTTCGACGGATTGTATTACATCGCTGGTTTTGAATGGCTTGTTAATCTGGTTAAGACTGTGCGAGTGCGAGGTAGATAATGCTTGTAAGATGTTATTTGTTTTGGTCGGTGCGTTTACGGATTGCACGATGAAGAGGCGTAATGTCGTGGTTCCAAGGTTATTTATTACAAGACGAAAAGTTAGAAGTTAATGTAAGACCTCGTCCCCAGAGTAACAGCTATTTAACTTAACTCTGTTTAATTGCTCCTAAAATCCTCGCCTACTCCTCTACCGTCTTTACCTCAGTTAACTCAATTATATTTTCGGCTAGGATCCTAAACTTTTTTTCCTCTCACTACCTCTTTTAATCCGGTTGGCTTGGTTTGTTAAAAAGTAGTTTATTATTTGACGTCACACTTGATGCTCCTTCACATTGGTAATGAACTTTAATTCTTTTGGTAAACGATTGTATCCACGTAACTTATCATTATTTTGTTTGATATAGTTTAGAGGTTTAGTGGTTAAGTAATTTTATCCTTGGATAATGTTGCCTTGTAGATTCAATTACTTGAACTACTCGTATATATCTTGCACTGTGTGTACCTAATATCTTTTACCAGTAACCATATCCACCTTTAACCACCAACCTTTAACCACCATATCTTAAAAAGTTGTTGCCCGATTTTATTAAATTTGGATGGTACGACAAAATTAGCCAACCCACATAAGGTACCATTTAATTTCAACCTATTTCTTTCTCTCTACTCCCGCATGCGAGGGTAAAACTAAAAAAAAAGCTTTATATATTTGTATGTGTTTAAGTGTAAGAGTAAATCCTGTAAATTAAATTTTTGGTAGTATTCATACTACAGCACGTTTAAATTTTAATTTAAATCAAATTATAATTAAGATTTATTGGGGGATACTGACAGATAAAAATAGACTTCAGCGCCGGGATTCGAACCACGGTTGACTTTAAGTACAAAGGAGAGCTAGGCTTTTCCATGTATCTCTTTAATATCAGTTTTTCTTTAGTAAAATTATTCTTCAGTGTAGCTTAATTGGCTAGAGCATCTGTACTGGAAATATAGAAAGGTCCGTGGTTCGAATCCCGGCGCTAAAGTCTATTTTACTCTGTAGTAATTATAATTTGATGTAGGTATCCTGTAATTTACAGGATTCATCCTTATAATTATGAAGGCCGTACCAAAGTGGTAAGGCTTTCATTGATTCTGTTTGTTGAAGAATTTCTTTGATGCTGAAAGAATAATGTAAAATTTCTTTTAAAGTTTGGTTCCATTTATCTTCTTTAATTTTACTTCTTATCTTTCCTGGGCCAATTTGTCGGTTTATTTTCAACTATTCCAAACCTTTCCAAGGACAGGTAATTCCTGCTTAGTTTGCAATCAGGTAATCTGGAGAGTCGGTAATCAAGCAGAATGTGATTTCTGGTTCGATTCCTGTGGAAATGAAACAAGGATTTGGATTTAAGCTCGTTAGTTTTGGTTTAGACTGTTTTGCAAGTCGGTTGTGCAAGGTTCTGTTTGACGTGACGTCACAAGTCCTTTTCTTTACTTTATCGTGATCTACTCTGATGTAACGGATATCTGTCACACCTCAGGTTTCCCACAAACAGAAGAACTTCGAATCAAAACAAGTATATTTACATTTCTTTGTCGTCTCGTTTCCTCTACTGAACATTTCTTCGATCTCCTCATCACACCAGTATTTTTTCTTCTCCATTTATTTTTCAATTATTATTATTATAAAGGTAAGATTGTACAACAGCCTTTTAAGTTAAGTTCTAGTGATTTTTTTCGATATGTTTGGAAATTCTTATTGCAAAAAATGTAAATGGCAATCTATATTAAATGTCAAAGCCAATCTGTATTAAAATTCTTATGCAACAATACAGTTCTGTACAATTAATTAAAACTCTTCTATCTTTAAGAGTTATAAGGTACAATGTTATATTTGTGTATGATTTCCCACTGGTCGTCACATCTTCTGTAAAATGTATTAAGCACCTTGCTAAGTAGAATATATCTTGATTAACTTAGGTTTACTTAAACTGTGTAAATACTCGTAAATTAAGAATGATTCTTAATCAATTTGGTTGCAGTTGTATAAGCAGCTTAATTTACTTAATGAAGAATTTCTTTAGTAACTCGTAAAATATTAATACATATTATTATTTTGGCCGAGATTTGAGAAATGAATTGATTATAATTTTTATTACTATAAAGTTTATCGAAGGTAACAGAAGCTTGATCGATTTGAATAACGACAATGTTTTTATCTCCAGTAGGGTAAAAAAGTTATGATTTTGAATTAGTTTAGAGGGACTAAAGCAGGTCTTTTCATCCCTGAGTCAAAAAGTAGGGAGAAAAAGTAAAAAGTAGGGCGAAAAAGTAAAGT
>KZ651690.1:344429-385185 GCA_001010745.2 Gerris buenoi | reverse complement strand
GGGGGGGGGGGGGGGTATTAAGCTATTTAAGCTCCACGTGTCAGGTCAGGACAGAGATTTTTTTTAAAAAATCTACTCTTTTTTGCTTTCTAAAAGAAAGTAATCCGCGCATAAGAATTTCCCTATTGGATTATTTTGTCACACTTCTAACTCCTGTTACGATGAGGGTTTTTTAAAGAAAGCATTATTCTCAGTATTGAATTTTTCTTCTTGCATTTTTGCCGTCTACAGATGGTAAAAATCATGGATATGCTTAAAACTTTAAATTTTTTTATTAAGTTCGAAGGTTAAGGGGACAACTTCATTTGGCCTTTTGGATCAATCATTTATAATTATTAATAATGTCTGGTTTGTTTATTCGTTTCTATGTGGTAGATGAAAGATTTACTCGAATTATTATTTTTCATTTTTTTTTTTTTTTTATAATATTAGTAATTCAATAATTTATTGGACCTTTTAAAGAAAATGAAGATTAATGCAGGACTCTAATTAAAAATTATGCTTGTTTATTTCATAATAGAGCCTTGTTAACTCTTTACTTGCTAAAACGATAACAAAGGTTACCTACTAATACTTTTTTTTTTTTTTTAATATAAAATTTCCTGGTCTCGTTTTAGCCTATTTGACGGTCTACCCGTTTTTAATTTTTTTTTTTGTTTTTTTTTTTATTGTATAATTTTTTATGAAATGAAATCCGATTTTAATGAAATTATAGTGTTGCATCAAAATTAACCCTCAGATGGTCCTTATAAAAATTATTAAATGGCCCACTGGAAATCGAAGAGGATCAAAAACACCATACTTTTAATACACAGTGCACATTCTTTTATGGATTTAAAAAAAAAAAAATTAATATCGCCTATAGTTTTAGTTTTAACTTATTATACTTTATTTAATTCTCATGTGACCAATCGTCCAATGATAGGACGCGAGAAAACTATGTACAAAACTAATTGGCAGACTAGATTTTTTTTTAATTTACATCTATATTAAAACAGTCCAAGCATATCTAGACATAAATAAATAAAAACTCTTATCTCTTATGAATTCAATTAATCCGCCGGTATATAATTATATGCTGTTATTCTTTGATTTATTATTACTAAGTGCTAGGGGAAAAAATTAATAAATTATATGTGTAGGTAAATCAAGTGTAATCTCTAAATGTTAATTATTTAGACTACTTTTACATGAACCAATTAATAAATTCTTCAATTGCAACAATTATAAAAGAAAATTAAAAAGTCAAGTAGATGGTGGTTGCACTACCCTAAAGCATTATTACAATTTGATTTTTTATATGAATAGCAAAATTTAAAGAGCGAACACTGTTGAAATTAATGTGAGGCTATCTGCGGGCTACTTTCGACACACAATCCAAATTTTATTAAAATTAGATGAAAATTTTTGAAGATATAGGTGTAAATTGTATGTTTGAGCGCATGTGCAAGCTGAGGATTTTAAACTTATAATATAGGACCAATAAGGGACTAATACGTCGCGTCAGAGAGGTTACGTAAAGGTGACAAAGGTTGCTGTGACGTCATGCGCCCTGAACTATTGTTCGTCAGGTTATCCTGCTTCTGGCTCATAATATACCATTGTTTACTGGTGTTCTGTATGCATTTCATAGTTTTTTCCTTTTTTTATTCTATTATAAGCTTTTTTAACCGTTTTTAACCTTATCATATATTAGTATCATTATTAATAAGTCAACAAAAGGATACATTATAGATGATTAAACAAACAATTCTCCAAATAACTCAAATAATATGTAAAATAACTTACTTACGGATGTGCTCTTTTTACTCTATTAAAAGCTTTTTTAACTGTTTTTAACCTTATCATATATTAGTAACATTATTAATAAGCCAACAAATGTATACATTATAGGTAATAAAACAAATAATTTTCACAAATAACTCAAATAAAATGTAAAATAACTTACTTATAGATGTGCTATTTTTACTCAATTAAAAGCTTTTTTAACTGTTTTTAACCTTATCACGTATCGCAGTAACATCATTAATAAGCCAATATATGTATACATTATTGATGATAAAACACATAATTGATTAAAAAATAATAATAAAGTAAAATAGCACTGACATTCAATATTATGAGCCAGCTAACCTAACAACACACACTATTTTACGTAAGTGACGTCACTCCCCCCCGGTGTATTATGACCTACCATCCAAATTTCATCAAATTGGAAGAGTAGTTGGTTCCCTAATATAGAGCGACAAATGCGGAATCAAAAATGTCCCTTGGTGTCTGAAGCGGATTTCTGTTGTGGCATTTTTGAAATCGAAGCCATAATAAAATGTTTGTTCTTCAGAACGATCTCAGAGCTTCCGTTACCTTCGGTAAACTCGGAAGCAAAAATGTACACATTTTTAATGTCCTTACTAAAACAACTAACGTAACTTCCTTATCTGGAGGATAACAGTTTAATTAGATGTTAATGTTCTATTCTTAATGTGGGTACTTTTATCTGTTAAAGGTTTTTTTTTTTTTTTTGTCGTGTATTCGTTTCTGTTTTTCTCCTTAAAAATTACATTACCAGCCAATGTAATAAATTGAAATGTACATTGTACAAATGTACTTTCTACCGTAATTCGGGATTAGTGTCTTCTTTTTTACCATTTCCATCTCATCACACTGTGCTTAGTGCCACTCTGTGCCTGTAGGAAGGAATTAAGAAGGTTCTTTTCCGCCATCAAAATACTTTCTATTCTTCGTAATGTATACACACACACACACACGCGCGCACTTATAAAATCCAAATTTTGTTTGACATAACGTCGATTTTTAAAAATCAAACAACTTCTTTAAAATGTGTGAACATGTCAGAGGAACGTGTCAGGGTCAGGTCTGTAATGCCCTTTTTTGATTTAAAGGCGCTGGTGTATCTTTAAATCCAATCTAAGTGGAATTGAATGGGGATCTGTTGTTAAGATAATTGGGATTTGTCTGTGGCGAGGTTTGAAGTAGATACGTGACTCTACATCTCTATTAGGCCCTCCTGCTAAGGGTTTGTCCTTACCTTAAGCATCCCTTCCTAAATCAATTGATTACTATTTAATTACATAGGAGAGCTTGACCTTTCAATGTATCCCTTTAATATCAGTTTTTATTTAGTTAATCTTCTACAAATCTGTTTTTTTTTTTTTTTTTTTTTTTTTTTTTTTTTATAATAAATAATATTTGTTAGTTGTTTAATAAAGACTCCAAAGCATACGAATGCCTTTATTAAAGTCTCTGTCAATTCATTCAGGATCGTTAATCATAATTCTGTTATCTCTGAGCTTTTAACAAGTTGTTTTTTCCTAATTCAATTTAGAAATGATTGATTTTTAATCTATTATAGTTAAATTCTCGATCGTAGTATTATGTTCTTACCTTATTTTAATTGAGTTTTATGTATTTTGTCATAGATGTTCGGGTCATTTATTGATTGAATTATATAGTTTCCTATACAATTTTCTTGTAATTTTATTTTGTATTCTATTAAATCTTCTAATCGTAAAGACTAGATAACTAAGCTAGATTAAACTCTTAGGGTAGCTCATCTCCTTCTGGAGTTATTTTATTTATATAGA
Source organism: Gerris buenoi (assembly GCA_001010745.2). Taxonomy (NCBI): domain Eukaryota; kingdom Metazoa; phylum Arthropoda; class Insecta; order Hemiptera; family Gerridae; genus Gerris; species Gerris buenoi. The sequence goes on along the minus strand of KZ651690.1, from coordinate 381,580 downwards.
AGGCCTAGTAACCAAGGCTCACACTGAGTTAGGCCTTTTTAGTATCAATTTTTTTAATACATATTTGAAATTAAAACAATAATAGTCAGATGGCAACTGTCTAATTCGTACCGTATTAAGGTTTTTACATTTTTTTTCAATTTAAATGAATACATTTAAGAATACTTAGTGTAAATTAAGTTAATTTAATAAATTTTCGAATTTTTAGTGGTCCCTCTTCTTTATAAATTGTAACATGAAATTGAAAATTTTTTTCTTCCCTTTATTAATCCTATTTAGACTCTCCCTGGACCACGGGTTTGATAATGTGCCATGTATAATCCGAGCTAGGTTAATAATAGTATTACTTAGAACAGAGCTTAGCTTGAAATAACGCGCATTTGTGAATCGTGCAAAGTGTTTTAGTTTTAGAAATGTCGAGGATTCAAAACTATTCCTGCATGGGCGTTAGTATCTACATGATTACGTAGTAATTTCATTTTATTATACATATTTTTTTTATTTTATTAAATTGACCCCGCTGCCTCGTGCTTGTTTTCACGATTTTACAAGAGTAGTTATGTACCTATAAATTTACTTATATAAGATAAAAGCTGTAGCAAAATTATCGTCCAAGACTCTTCTGCCGATATCGGAGTCACAGAGGTTAATCCGACGGTTCAAGTCCGAGCATACCGGCCGATAAGTTGTAATTTTCGGTGGAGTCGGCTCGCGATTTTACTTTCGTTTTTTCCGAGTTACTTTTGGTTTTGAGTCGCGGTAGAGGTCGGTGAGGTAGAGCGAGGGCATTTTCTTGCACGGGTCGAGAAGAAGATCCCCTTTGACTTTCCATCGTGACGATGGGCAGGACCATATTTCATGTTTAAAAAGTGAAAATAAGATTGGCACAACTCAGTGAAAGAGTCTTGAGGTTTGGAGAGCACCGTGCTTCCCGCCGTCTTCTTTCAACTGTGACAATTGATTTAGTGAAAATGCTGCAGGTCGGTCGAATAGGTTGACTCGGAGAAACCTCGCGGTGCCGGAGTCGACGGTCCTTGTCCGAGTACGAGGCATGAACTTCTAAAAACTCGGCTTTTAATTGATCGCTTCGACTTGGGCCTTACTTGACTCGACTTGCATTTAACTTGTGTAATTTCCTTTTTATTTTCGTCTCCCTTTTAAAAATCTCCGTCCGATGTAGCGTAACGTGTAACTGTACATAAAACGTGACATAGTCTTGGAAAGTCAGGAGGTTTTGTTTTGCCCTGTGTGTCTGGTTTAAAGCTTAAAAGATAAGGATTTTGGTTGGTGGAGGCAGGTACCTTGTAGGTCTTGGAATAAATTTGTAATTGACCGTTTAATTGGGATTCATGAGTCAAATAATGCAGTTACAGTGTTAACCAGAGTTATCGTATCCTGTCGAGGTGCAACATGCACGCATCCGCGACATTCTACTTCCTCGCCGCATGTCGCGGTCAGCCCACGGCCTTGTCTACTTGTCGCTATTCAACATTCTGTCTCAAGGTTGGATCCTTCATCCCAACGTTTTTTGGTGTGTAATTTCCCTGTAACGTTAAATGGCCAAAAAAATAATTGTGGATACCCTATTACTATCGTTCTCGTTCTGGACTCTGTTTTGGTAAAATCGTGTGAGCATAGGTATAGGTAACTTACTACTTTTAATAAGGCTGCAGTTCTCATTCAGTGGCTAGGGTATTCAGGTCCAACCATCAAAACTGCCAGTCCTCAAATGGTGTCCACAACTATTTGAAAAAATATTATATTACTTCAAAGTTTTTAAATACGAAGAAAAATAGTTGTTTCTTCAGAATGATTTAGACATCTTTTCTCTAGCTGACCACACCAAAACCACCACTTGATATTCTCTTTCAGGTTTTCTTTTTTGTTTTATCTGTTCGAGTCATTCCGTTTATTCTTGAATCTTTCATCTACATTACTAATATAAACTCGAATCTTTCGTTCCTAGTGTAACCTAGTATTATGAGTATGTTTGGAAGCCCTAAACTCCTTTAATTTATCCCTGTTATTTGTTTTTATTTGATCAAGTATCAGAGTTTTTCTCCTTGGGTTGTGTTTATATAGAAGAGATAACAAGAGAGTCCAAAGGTTTTATTGTGTTTAGTTGACGTAGCTTATTATGGGCGCGGTCATAGACCATTCATATCAGGAAAGGAATGATGGTTCCAAAGTAATTATTGGCTTTGTGAAATGTCCAGGAAGTCGAGACATGTGACTGCGCCTTCCATTCACGCCGGACGCACCCATTGTGGATGAGGACTGATTTGTCTAAATGCCCGTGCCTTCATGTGTTTTGATGAAAACGAATTCTGTGACCGGAGTGACATGAGGGAAGTCAATGTCCAGTTTACGATCATGTAGAACCAACTGAATTTTGAGTAAATAAAGAGAGCGACACGGCTCATTTACCTCCCGGTTTCAGTTGCACTCGTTAATAACCCGTTTCGTTTGGGCTTAATGAAACCAAATGCTCAAACTCGAGTACCGATCCTTGTCCAGCTTTAAGAAAGAATGTAACAAGCTTGGTCTGTTTAAAGTACTATCCTTAATGCAAATCGTAATTTTACTGATAACCTGCGATTATACTCGAAGTACTGGATATATTAGAGTAGAGTTTGGGAAACTTTAAATGAAAAAGGATTTTAAAAAAATCCCGTCAAGTACTTGCTAGCAAGTTACTAAAAGGGTTTCTTCGGTCATAAGAATTAATTATTATTATTATTATTTCTTTTTCTAAACAAAAATATCCATTGTTCACTTTTAAAAATCAAGATGTGCATACATTATTATTCTTTACTATCTTCGGTATGCGCTTATTGAATTCTTTTAGGGCTAAAATGGCCAAAATGGCTGCCATTTTGGAAACACGATATATTTTTGTGAACTAAATTTCAATACCTTTAAAATGATACCCAACTTCGATTTTTCAAATCACAAAAATTTTGGGGCCCCCTAGTTACGCCCCCCTAAAATTTTTAAAAATTGACTTTTTTATATCAACTTCCGGAAATATCATTGGACCACAGAGACGCATATTTTTGTGGTTTTGCTTTCTTTTTAGGACCTGTCCTATTGGGCTAGCGGGGGGGGGGACATTTTTTTTTGCGTTTTGTTTTAATTTTTAGGGGGGTAAAATGGCCGCCAATTTGGAAACAAAATATATTTTTGTGAACCAAATTTCAATACCTTTCAAATGATACCCAACTTCGATTTTTCAAATCACAAAAATTTTGGGGCCCCCTAGTTACGCCCCCCTAAAAATTCTAAAATTTTACTTTTTTTAAATCAACTCCTGGAAATTTTATTGGACTACAGAGATTTATATTTATGTATTTTTGCCTTATTTTAGGACCTATTCTAATGGGGTAGTGCAGGGGGGGTAAATTTTGGGTTTGTTTGAATTTTTTGGGGGGTAAAATGGCCGCCATTTTGAAAATGCGATACATATTTGTAATCTACATTTCAATACCTTTGAAATGATACCCAACTTGAAAATTACAAAAAATGTAAAATATTGCGCGGTGATCGCAATTGATCGCAGATCGCAGAAATTTGGAGTGTTAAAGTTCGCAATAGGTTTTCTGTTTTTGGGCAAAAAAGTTTAACTTATATACCAAATTTCAAGTCTATAGCTTCAGTAGGTCGGGAGATATACACCAGTATGCGACGGACGGACAGACGCACTACCAAAAGCATAAGGGTTTCTAGGACGACCTCGAAACCCTAACAAGCCTGTTGTCTTTTTACAAGCTTTTATTTAACTTGTAATGATTGTATGTATGTTCGGGTCTAATGTTGCAACAGTTGTTTTTGAAGCAGTTATCCTCAACCGATTGAATTGAAATTTTGCATATACGTTTAGTTTAGATAACATGCATGGTTAGCTAAGTGATATCATTCTAAATCCAATATAGCGGACAGCCCAACATGGTGGATTAGTTATTTTTTTATCACGCCCATGATATGGGTTTCAAATGAAATGGTTTGCTGAGAAAAATACGAATAACATTTTGTTTTTAAAAAGGGTTTTCCCCATTCATTTTTACTTAGAAAAAAGAACCAAAATGTCTCTTGAAATGCGATGATGAATTTTACTAAATTTTACTTGGTTTCCTCTTTTATTTACTGGTAGATGATTTATAAAGATTTTTCTAAGCTTCGCAGCTTCAGCTAATGTATTCACAACGACATGGCATTTTGTTTTTCTTATTGTTTGAAATCTCTGTTGGTACTGTGATATAAGCATCGTTTTGCCACATTTTCGTATCGAATCAAATTAGAACTATATTAAAANAAAAAAAAAAAAAAAAAAAAAAAAAAAAAAAAAAAAAAAAAAAAAAAAAAAAAAAAAAAAAAAAAAAAAAAAAAAATAGAATTATAGAAATAATGTATCGTATAATTTTTCCGACCTCCATTTCCTGCGTGTTATAATTATAAAATTATATTTGAATTAATTTTTTTATTCTAGAGTAATTCAAACTTTAAAAAAGCAATTTTAATTCTACATTAATAACTCAAATTTTTTTTAGTTATATTAATTTAATATGTGTAACTATGGACTTTATAACTTGATCTATATGAATTTAAGATTATTTATATTTATACTTTAACTTTTTTCATCTTGTCAGTTAAGTATGAAATTAATTATCCATTCAATTTTTAAGTGTTTGGTAGCTTTCATACTACGGAAAGCTAAATTTTAAATAATTCAAATTACAATTATCAATAACTTATCAAAGAATAAGATTGAAAGCTTAGATTCGGGGAATTTGTATCGGTAACGACAGAGAAAAATCATTCTCCCGTATAGCTCAGTTGGCAAGAGCACCTGTAACGGATTAATAGGAGGTCCCGTGGTTCGAGTCCTGGTGCGGGGGTGTATTTTTCTCTGTATGTCTCCCATAGTTATTGATAATTGTAATTTGAATTATTTGAAATTAATTATATTCAACAACTCTTGTCTCTTCAATTTACTTATAATATTTTTAAGTATATTTAGTTTTATGACAACATGGAGAGCTCTTATTCTGAATTGCGCAAATAAAACCTTTTCTTCTATTTTACTACATTTTTATTAGCTTGCTTAAGATTTGTACAGGACAAACAACCTGTACAAATCTTGCAATCGATTTTTAACTAACTTCCCGAGTAGCTAGACATTTGAAAATTTTAGAATAGCTCAGAACACAATGTAAATGCTCAATGCATTATGTAAATACTTCAGTCACCTTTCAGCAAAATTTAATTCGTTTTCAGCAAATTGTAATGTGTAGAAAGTTAGTTCGGATAATATCCCCAAGTTATTTTATTTGTTTTGACATGTCCCATGTTTACAATCTTCATTTTGACGGGTTTCAAATTTATGACAGAAAATTTTAAGACGTAGTATATAAAAAGTTCTTTTTATCTAGCAATTTTTATAAAATGTAATAAAAGAGGTAAAAAATGAAATGTAGTTTACACTAAATACCCTTTGTTCTTTAAAAAATAAACAGTTCTATCTGTCCTTATTTTTTACTTTCTTATTATTTATAGTCGTTCCGGTTTACTTTTTTCCCCCCAGCGTAATGGACATTATAAATATTTAGAAGAAAAAATTAAAACTTTTATTTATTTTTTGTTTTTATCTTTCATTATGAATTTAGAAAAAAAAGGGTGGATTGAGATTTATTGCGTGGTAGATTTTAGTTGCCGATATTACCAATATAGGAGATGATAGCGTGAAATTGGTTTGTTTTATTAAGTAAACAGAGAGTAGGGTAAGGGTCGATAGGACTGATGAACTGGTCCTTACCTACAAACCTGAGGCCCTTCTCAATAATGTATAAGGGTTTTTTCTCCCTTGAGAATTCTCTTTATTATTAAAAGCCGCTCTCGAGGTGTTACAATGCCATAAATACTCGGACACTTATTATTGTTCTTTTTTGTGAGTCAAGGTCTTTAACCTACTTCTACTTTTTTAATGTTTAAAACAAAATTGTCTTTTTTTTATGAGTGTGGTCTACTTTTTTAAAATGACCTTTTCTTAATGAAAACATAAACTATTAATTAACTCGTATGTATCTTCGTTTTTCTGAAAAAAAATAATAAATACTAATAACCTTCAACTTACAAGAAATAACCACTAAATTAAAAGAATGATGAATGAACGTTGTGTGGACAATTTTGAAAAAAAAAAAAAAAAAAAAAAAAAAAGTATTGACTTTTCAATTGTTTTTTTTTTTAACTTTTCAAACTATCATCTGATTGTAAATTGTATTTATATTGTTGTTAGACAATTGTTATGTTAATTTAGGTGAAATAATTACTGAGTGCTTTATTTAAGTGTTAAGAATCATTATATTTTGAATATCACAAAAAATATTGGTCAGTGCAACCAATTTTTGACCAACCTTTGTGTACTTATGCGCACATATGATAAAAACTACAAGTCTAATTTCAGTGAAATTAGGACGGAACGTAAAAAATTAGCCTTATATTAATTATAACTTTCTGCCACTATTTCTTTCTCGCATGTATATATAAACTTATTTTTATTAACCTTTATATTCAGAAGTATTCATCCGATTTTGAAAAGAAAGTTTCGATGGTTTATCATAAATAGCTCTTTAATGGTTCCATATTAGTTTAAGCATTCTGCTCTTAATATTAACCCCCAGAAATTTACATAGATTCTGGCATGCCCCTTTCAATTTCTAATGGTATTTTAGCAACTTATATTTTTATATCTATCTCATTATTATTAATTTTATATTTATTTATCCATTTTTTCTGGTTTTACAGGAAATCCAGGAGTAACATAAAATGTGTTAAAAAACTATTATAATAGATTTTATTTTAATTATGAAAAGAAAGAAGATAAATAATTAGCTGCGTCCCTTTTACGAAAGAGCCACGCGATATTTAGGCTTATTTTGGTTAATTCGTAGAATGTTTTTAATGCGTAGTTAACCTATTGTCCACTTAATTCTCTTTATGAATCCAAGTCTTCCTTTAGCCTTCGTCATTGTGTAACCTAATTATTTAAATTAGCTCTTATTTCATTTTGAAAGAAGTATAGAATCTAATTAGGTTATATTATGTCTGTTTTTAGACTTGAAGAAACAGAAGTCATCTTTGTCATTCCGGTTTTTGTTTTTTTAAACTAGTTGGTTGTTTCCTTTTCTTAATTACAAAGTATTGTGTGTATGGTTCTTCAGGGTCATGTAATAAACCATAAGTAAGAAATCTTAGTAAAATCTTAGTAGGATCGTAGTCCACCTACTTTAAAACCAAAATTTACGAGTTACTAAAGTATATTAATGGAATGTATGTATTGGGTTTTTTTTTGTGAAAAACGTTCATTTTCCCTTATTATTATTTATTGAGATTAAAACTAAAAAAAAANTCCAGCCCTTAATTTGGAGTTAAAATTTATTTCTGTATTTCGCCTCGGGGTTAGGTTTTTCTGAACTTGTATACAACATTTCGTCGAAATCGTCCCAGTAATTTAGGCTCCAGACGTCTGCACAGACCGACATTTTTACTGGTCTTATATTACTTTGCTTTGTAAGTTTCATCGCACGTTTTCGTTACCCCTATTTTGAACCACTTTCCGTCTTTCAATCTTCCCCAAATTTTAATTATGTATTTATAATTCATTTAAGCTTTATTTAAACCAATTGCATGCTAGAATCTACGATTTTTTATTTTTTTGCAAGAAGGGGTTGTTTTCACCCCCAAAAAATTAAAAGCCCGGTTCGGCAAAGGGTAGATTTTGAAGGAGAGGGTAAGTAGAGCTAAAAATCTAAAAGTTGACGAAGTTGTTCGGTATTGATTCCCAAAATAAAAGTATTACTTTGTTTATGTAAAATTAAACAAAGATTTTTACATATAAGCTAACAATTAAAGGGTGTTTTTTTTTCTTTACTTTTGAAAAAAATTCCTGCTTTTCCTCTTGTCGCCTAAATGTACTTTTTCATTAAAATGCAAATAATATTTTTTATTTATTTAGGTTTACAAGTTGTTATTATTTATCAAAACTTTCATTCTAATTTTTTTTGTTCTTGATTTATGTTAGTTATACTTACATCGCTAAGGCCTAAATCATATCAAATAATGTGTTAATACAGAACATGTCATAATATATTTTACGAATTTATTGAATGTGGTTAGGATATTTATATAAATAATGTGATTTTTATAAATTAAGTTCTTGAATAAATTTATTGGTGTTCTAATTTTTTATTTGTTTATTTTATTTTTCAGGTATGTGTTTTGGTCGCTTTACTCATTAAAGATTCATGATGTTGGATCTTGGGAATTATTTCATTGATTCATAAAGGTATACTATAATTCATTTAAACATCCTGTTCTGTTCTAAACTAGGCGAATCTTGATCTGGTAAGATTCATAGAAGATCATGAAATTTATCTAATGCATTGAACATATCTCTTATTACTCTGGATGTCCTGGAATTCTGGATTACCAAGTGTATGTAATTACATCTCTAGATCAGGTGATTCGTAGAATGAAGAAAGTAAGAAATAGAAAATACTCTTTTTTAAACAAACTTACACTGCAGTCCGGTTTTAAGTTAATTTATACCTATCAAGACTTTTAAATGAGTTTATGATTTATCGCTATTTCGTTTCTATTTCCTTACCTATCTTCTTGACTATCTATATTAAATTGATTTTTTTTAAAAAAGTTAAGATAATAATGTAACTTTAAATGCATTCTTTGAATTTTATGTGATGTCTTTGCTAAAACTTTTTTCATAGCCTGTTTATTTTATTAGAAGATTTGATAGTGATTCTTAATAAAATAACTATATACCTTCATGTCTTGTTTAGTAAGAGAAAAAAATAATAAATATTATCTTTAATACATAAAGGACAGATCTCTGTACAAAGGATCTCGCCAAAACCAAATTTAAAGCGTGCCATCGATATGCACCCGAGTAGGGGACATCAGAGAAGAAAATTGAGCCCAAGATCGAGGGGATTGTTAAGGTTTTTGCTCTTCCTTACTGGAAGGCAATAGGAAAGGCCTTACTTGGGCACTCGGTCCCCGGTTCTTGTATAAAAAATCGGTCCAAGACAACTCAGATAAACTTTCTCATAGACGAGTTCGTAATTACTTAGCCCATTGTTCCGTATATTAGTTTTCGTAGATTCATTTAATTATTATTGAACATTTTTCAAAATGTACCATAAAAAAACTTCTCCTTGGCGGGGAATCAAACCCAGCCTCTCTCATCAGCTTATGTCTTTAGATCCGTGTTTTATTTACTACATTTTAGAATTTCTTAATCAAAATCGTCGGAACTGTTTGAGAGAAATCATTTTTTTTCCAGCCCTTAATTTGGAGTTAAAATTTATTTCTGTATTTCACCTCAGGGTTAGGTTTTTCTGAACTTGTATACAAAATTTCGTCGAAATCGTCCCAGTAATTTAGGCTCCAGACGTCTGCACAGACCGACATTTTTACTGGTCTTATATTACTTTGCTTTGTAAGTTTCATCGCACGTTTTCGTTACCCCTATTTTGAACCACTTCCCGTCTTTCAATCTTCCCCAAATTTTGCACATGGAAACAACTTTGGTAAAGAATACAGAAACCAAAAAAATAAAACAGAATAAGACCAGTTTTAAAAAATGAAATTTTTATATTAATTATTTAAAATCCACTTCTTAGGACTCAGGGGACCTCAAGACGTGTAAATCCATCAAAATCTCAAAATCGATTTGTTTCCCCATCATAATACTTTCTCTTTATATGAGAATTCAAAAAGGAGTTCTAAAATGTCTGCATGACTTTAATGCAGCACTAGTTACTAGTTTATTATATTTTTTGTCTTATTTAAAAATAAATTGTTTTTACATTGCAACCTTAATGGGAAAAGTAATAGTTACCCAAGCATCCGCCTCCAAATTCATTGCTATAAATCAGAGGCAATATTTCCCAGTACTTATATGTTGCAGTATCATGTTGGCCAAGAAATTAAATGAACTATTAAATAAGTATGTTATTAAATAAATAATTTATTATTTTATTATTAGATAAATGGACTGCTCTCTCTTCTTCCGCATCATTCTTTCTAACAGATTGATTGCGCTCTTCTGAAAAAAGATCTTTCCTCTGACATATTTCTCTAAGATCTTTGGCTTTGTCGATTTTGTGAGATGCAACTTTCGCATTTTTCCCCTAATCTTAATTTGGAAGCTAAAAAAGTCTGCCAATGAGTGCGGCTCGTATAGCTTTCTCGCTTCCTATAATTGGACGAATATTCGAATAAAACAGTTTTGAAAACTATCCGCTAGCTGTGAACCACCCATTAAAGACACGATTGAATTTCTATTAAAGTTTTTCTAGAAAATGTCTGGTTTTACATCATGAACTACACCTTTAAATGTCTACATTACGTGAAAACGGAAACAAAAAAATAAAAATAAGACGATCTCAAATGGTAACTAAAACTCTCTGTCAATCAAAGATCAGAAACGTGAGAAAAGTAATAACATAAGACGGGTAGTAAGATAATATGCATTACATAAAAAACAGACATCTAATAAAGCACAAACAGAGATATTCCAGAAGCTATTTCATCTTGGACTGTCTGATATCCGGATAAATCTGTTCGCTTTGAGTTACACAAAGGTGAAATAGAAGAAAGCTCGTATCTTCGTGTCTGTATAGTCAACCAAACTCACAAACTTTTACTTTCTTCAATTATCACTACTTGCACTCCTTTTCTTTTCGATTTGTGGTCAAGTCAAAATACTTTTTTGTAAAACGTCCGAGTTGGAGGCAATACAAAATGTTGTACGTTAGCAAAAGGTTATTTTGAAAGTTTTTTTTTCTATTTGAGGGTTGATACAAGAGATTGTGTAAAAAGGTAAAGCTAGGGTGTGAAAACGTGATGAGGATTCGTTAATATGAAAATACCTGGGGAAAGGTTTGTAGCAAGTCCGAAATTCAATCAAATGATTGTGCAAGAAAAGTTAATATTATATCCAATATCAAATATGTAATAAATGGGTGAAAGGTGTAGAACAGAAGAAACTAATATAACTAACGTGATATCGTATTCAAAAGTAATTTAATTAAATTTTATTTTATAAAGAAACAAATTTCACCGATGTTTTAAGTGTACCTAATCAAATTTCGCGAAAACTAATTAATCCTCACTATTTAGGTAATTTGGCGTTCTCTGCCTTAATGGACCGAGCGCCATTTTTTAAAAATTAGTTATACTCATATTTTAGTAATACATTACATATTAATTACTTTTATTTTCAGAGCAACAACAGCCCAAATCTAGTTAAAAATATTTTCGCTAGATGTCACTGCATTTGTACATTGGCATTGTGAGTTTTGTTAGTTTTTGAAGAGCCTCAAGAGCCCAAGTACCTTAAGAATAGTAAATCACTTGGTTCATTGTGGCAGTGATCTTCTCAATGTAACTGTTCACATCCAATTGCTGATTTTGTTGAAAAAGAAGAAAGAAAATAGAAATATTAAATAATTTATGTAAATAACACGCTAATATAATAACCAATAAGTGGCATTTATTCATCAATTGTAATGATCGAAGTCATTCTTGTTTCTTTTTTAGAGTCTTGCGATAGATTTTTCTAAATTTTTTTATTTAGAAAATAATGTAAAACCAAGTCAATTAATTCAGATGTATTCAAGTTATTATAGATAAGTTATTATATCTTTTTAAAGATCATCAAATCAAAACAAACCATAAATAAATGTGTTTGCCTTAGCTTGGCAATGACAAATAATTTAAAGGGGATTCGTCGGGACGCTACTCGATTATATAAATGATATTTTGAACTCCCCAATGTTTACGATTTAAGATAATTTTCCTTGAAACAGCATACTTTTAAAAATATTAAGGCGGTCATGTAATTGATACTATATGACTATATACTACACTTTGCATATACTACACTTTGCATATACTACACTTTGCATTTTTTCGGATGCATACTCCTTCTGAACGGCTGAACCGATCCGCACGAAATTCGGCACGGTCATAGTGACCAACCACAGGAAGGTAAATCTGAAATGGTCCAATTTGGTACACGGGGTACGGGGTACAAAAGTTAACATAATATATGCCCTTCAAGCATGTCGTTGGAAAGCTCTTTAAGAGTACAGTTATTGATGTTGAGTTAACTTTTGTCATATTTTCATTTAGTAGGGGTCATTCTATTGGTAAAATAGCAAAAAAATGGAAAAATAAATAAATATGATTAAATGCACGCTCAGCTCAATATTGCAAGCATTGCACACCTAGTTTTATAACAGCCTGTATGTTAATTGTGATAATTTCGCGATACAGCAAATATAGCAGACTTAGTTGAAAACCTTCCTACTTAGTTGAAAACCTTCCTAGCTTAGATATTGACTTACACATTGGAAACTTTCAGTGTTGATATTACATCAAATATTAGTCAAGAAAGAAATCCTTCTTACGCTTCATATTCATAAATTTTTCATATTACGGGCATATACAGATATAGTTCCACTGTTTTTCATTTATTTTAGTAAAGTATACGCATGTTTTAAGAATGGTTTTTTTATTCAAATACGCATTTAAATTGATTTTTTTATTTATTTTATTTAATTTTTCTTTTAAATTGAGTTTATGTATACTAGTTATTATTTCCTTATTATAAGCTATCAATCTGAGAAACTTGTTACTTTTAAAGGGTATAATTATTTTATCAGGGTCAGGTGTTTTTTTATTTTTTATTATATCTTGCGTAATTTATAATTACTTTATCTATTTGTTATGAGTTATAAGAGAGTTACTAAACATCAAATGTCGATTATAAGTTAAATGTACGGCTTTATTAAAAGCGTCCGTGCTAGGGATGAGATGTCTGTCCGTTCGTACGTTTTAAAAACCCCCCAAACGATCAAACATTAACTCAGGGTCAGTAAGAGTAAGTAATAATGTGAATATAATTACATGTACTTTATAATCTTACTTGGAATCCAGTGAAAGAGCTTCGTGAATAATGCTTTTGGATTCAGGAAATTCTTTTTATATATTTGTATTCTTTAAGTGAAGAATCGGCGTTAAAATATGAAAACTTTTAATCGAACACTGAAATTCCTTCATTTTTAATTTCTTAACTTTCTTTGAAATGATATATATATTAATGAAGTACCCTGACTTAAAAATTTGCTAAAATTTTTGAGGCTGCAGTGCAGGTGGCACATCCAATCATTTGTGTTTCGTCCACCCTATAGCTTGTCATTTTTACATGTTATGATATGGGTATAATCATTGTTTTTGTATAGTAATTGTAGATTTTGTTTTCTTTATTTATATTTATTCATAATCATTTCTTTTTTTAACATTAGTATTTTTAATTTTCATCTTATAAATCGTCAATAATAAATTTACGCATTGCGTGTACGGTACCTACCTTGACTTGGTTCTATATTTTAACTACGTTTTTTTTAACTTGGTTTCTTGTTTGTTTGTTTGTTTGTTTGTCCGGTACAAATCTTGCAATCGAATTTTAACTAACATCCCGAGTAGCTAGACATTTGAAACTTTCAGAACACGATGACAATGCATTATTTTAATACTTTTAGTCATTTTTCAGCAGAATTTAATTCGTTTTCAGCAAATTTGCTGAATGAAAAGTTAGTTCGGAAAAAATCCGCAAGTTATTTTATTTCTTTTGTCATATACCATAATATTTACAATCTTCATTTTGACAGGTTTCAAATTTATGATTTTTATAAATAAGAGATAAACATTAAATGACAGCAAAACAGGAAATATATCGATTATAATATTTCAAATATATCGATGGCACGGTTTAAGAAAATTTAAAAACGTAGTATATAAAAAGGTCTTTTTATCTTGCAATTTTATCTATTGCTTACATGTATAGTATAACATCTCCATAAATATTTGCTTAATTTTTTAGGACATGGTAGAAATGATCTCGATAGCATATGTATCTTATATTAATATCTGTGTTTAAGCCTTTTGTTAATAATCTGTTGAATGTCATTGATAATTATAATATTATTTTCATTTTATCTCACTACGTAGCCACTTCTAGCACCACTTACTGTCCTAAGTTTTCTTTTTAATCAATTTCTTTATTGGCAAAAGTTAACAATAGCTGTCCTAAGTTTAAAAGTTATTTTTTATCCACCCTTCTTCCTCTACCCCATCTTATCTCTTTGCTTTTTTTTCACTCACTATGAATAAGTTACTTAAATAATAAGAAAGGAGGAAGGCGGATAGTATTGCTACAAAATTTAAAAGAATATAAGTGTATATAACATTTCATGGGTATTGGTCAGCGTTTATTCAAGTTATCAAAAGTCTAGGCAGGGTTAAATATAGACAGACATGTTAAATATTTTTTTCATATGTGGATGCTCGCTTCAAAAATAATTCAAATGACACGGGTAAAATCAGTGATAAGTGTTTGTTAGTATTTAGAATAGGTTCTATATTGCATAAGATAAACTTTTAAATCTCACGTTCCTTAACTATATGTTTGAAAGAGTTGTGTCTGTATTGAAGGAGTGAAGAATTAAAGGTACAAAAGATATCTTATTCAAGGTGTCAGCGTCCTCACTGTGACAAAGTTCATCTGTCTATACTTTTTTCCGATTAATATAACTATATTTGTGTCTCGCTTCAATTTCATAATTGACATTCAATACATTTAAGATCTTTATTTCTTACAATATCTCTGTTGTACGTCGCACTTTGTTTTATTATTTACTTCCATATTTCAGCAAAAAAATACTTCAATAATTAAGAAATATGGCGAAGTATTGGCTAACTATGCTTATATAAATTTAAATGATGGGTAGCAAGGAAAATAGTACAATTAGTGTGGCACATAGCTTTCTCGCGTGTACTTTAATATTGTTTTACTTTTACGACTCAAAAATGAGTCTACTCTATTTAAATTCTCCCCCCCCCCTTTTTAAATCCTTTTTATTAACTTCGATATTGTTTGTTTTGTCGGTGTCTGTCGTCTAAATCTTTAGAGGGCTAACTAACCCTTTTCTAGTCGTCCAATCTAACTATAACTTCTAATAAGTCTATTTTTCTCTGTCTGCCCCCCTTTGTAAATAGTAATTATATAATTTGATTTAAATTAAAATTCTAACTATAACTTGGCACATGGATTCTGTACTGTATCAATGCAAAAACATTCTATCAAATTAATTAATTTTAATTATTATCAATATTAAAACATTCAATTACTTTATTTATTAAATTATTAAATTTACTAATAAATTTATTTATTAACAAATGAGCTTGCCGACCCACGCTACCAAAATAAATAAATATAAGGATTTTTTATAAAAAAAAAAAGTTGTTTTTAATGGCAAGTATTATTTGACATGAATTAAAAGGATCAATTAAGTTATAATCAATGGTTAAATTGATGTGGGACAAAAAATAGGCAAATTATGACTTACCATTCTTATTTAATACAAATTAGACGAATAGTTTTTAAGATAAGTGTTTATCAACAAATGTTAAACGATAAACAGTCCCATTGACGACCTACAGACACACGTTACGAGACCAACTATAATCCCTGATGTCTGAATTTTAGGTGAGTTTGAAGTTGGTCTGAAAAGTCCATCAAAACCCAAAATCGAATTTACGTGCCATTACCGTACTTTATCTCTACGTGTACTATTCTATGCGGGAAAGTAAAAAAGTTTCAGACAAACTTTTAAATGTCTCTGTTCAACAAATGTGTCGGTAAATATATTAAAATTTATAACTAATGTCCGTTATAGACACCGCATAATTTTATCCATAAAAAATCCTACTTAAAATATTAATTTTAGTATTCAAAATTATGAAGTGGAGTTATTCTACGCAGGGTTAAAATTTGTCACTCTTCTTATTTAAGGCTTCATTTTGGTGAAACCGGCTTTTAACCTCTTGAGTAGTTCTTTTCAGCGCTGGAGAGACGGATTCGGTTGGAACTAGGATTCAGCATTTATGGCTTATGACTTATGTCTGAAAGAGCTGTGAACTTGAAAGTTCACAGTTCTGTTTTGGAAGGTCACTGCTACTAAGCTGATTCCTAGTTCCACCTGACTCGTTCCTGCTCTTTAAGCCTGGATGACCGCTTGCAGTTAAAAGCGATTTCACTTTAATCAAAGATGTATGAAAAATTTTACTACTTCACCTCAGTTAATTTTGATCAATCAAATGTGCTGTCTATAATCATCTATCGTAAACGATTATATAATATGACTTTATTTCTTTATTTGAATGTTACAGACGCAGGTGAGAATTGCTGTTTGTTCGAAGCGAGCGATGCGAGCTTCTCATAGTTGAGAATATACGCACCATGTCTGTCTGTCTGTCAGTAACGCTTAAGCGTTTGACGATAACTTGAGTTAAATTTGCAGCAAATGCGCTTGATCTATATTGACTTACGTGATATTATTAGTTTATTCGCGGAATTTTTGCGTTAAAGAGCTCTTAAAAATTTGAATATTGGGATATTTTAATGCATAACTAACTATTTTTAGAGATAATTCAACTAAAGTTTTGTTCATTTTTGATACATATCTAATAATCTAATCTTCTTAAAGAACTAAAAAATAGATACATTACTTCTTGTTTTTAGTTATTCACAAGTTATTGTGTTAATTATAATAAAGTATTTTTTATTGAAAGCTAATTAATGTATAAAACTAAAAATCTAATAAGATAATTAATTAATTTTAGTTACTAATACTAATTAATGTCTTTGGATACAGATTAATATTTTTCGTGTTATCGTGTTAACAATATCAAGTACGGACGGGCAGACACACAGTCACATAGACTCAAGGTTGGAAATAGTTAAATCGTATTCAGAGGTTTATGAATGTTGTAGTAGATTTGTAATTTTCTATTTTTCTCTTTTTATTCTTGACTTTTCTTCTGTTAATGTATAGGATAAAAAAAATTATTATGTTGGGAAATAGTTAATGTTTTAGATATTTTGTGGCTAAAATTTACTCAATGCGAATTAATTGATATAAATGCACAATTTAATATCAGGTTAAATGATTGAAATCGGTCTCCAAAATGCATGTAACTGGTTGGTTTGGAATATTTTTAATCATCATATAAAATTCTGGAGACTAACGTACTTATTACGTTACGAGTCTCAGTGTATTATGTTTACTAACTTTTTAATGTAGACTCACTTATCAATCATTTATTTGCACCTCTAATTACCAATGGTGATGGTCTTATACAAGTTATTGTATTTTAATATATAAATTTACGTGGCAATAGTTTTATTCTGATGTATAACTCTTAAGTTATTCACTGGTTTAAATTTTACTATTTTATTGCGTTGTGCTGTTTTGCACTTTTAAGAGTTAAATTCTATTTAATATTATTTATTTATTTCTATTTTTTAATTTTTTGTTTGTACTTTACTTATAACTTATAACAGTTACTCTTTAATCTTCGTTTCCGCCTTTTTTTTTTATTTTATTTTTTTATTGCAGTTCTTCTTTAAACGTTATTACGGTTGTTACCTGGAGTCGGAGTCGATATGGACCGTTGTTAAGTCTGCGAGTTTGAAAGAGGAGATAGGTCATGTAAGATGATCCGTTATGGTGGTCCTTGTGCCTCAGTTTTCCCATAACCAGACTATCCCAAGCTATCTCTAACCCTTATCATTTCTTTAAGCCTACGTGACCTCTTCTAACCAAGCTTTTAGTTCCCCTCCAGAAGTTCTTTCCTTTCTCAATGTCCTTTAATCTCCACTGGGGGAAAAAGACCCTGTTGCATTTTATTTTATTGTTTTTGGACCATCTCTTTCCCACATTAAGTTCTTTGAAGAGAGTTATTTCTTTAACTCTCGGTAAACGTTTGTACTTTACCTTGCTTCAGTTTTACTTCTCTTTTAATAGAATTAAAATGCTATACCAAAATGTGCATAATTTTTTACAATGGATTTGTTTTAGCTGTTCGATAATTCAAGAGATCAAACTGCTACTGTTGAGTTTAGCGTATGTCAAGCCTTAAATAATTATATATAAACATTATGCTAGCGTTTGCCTTATCTAAGACTTATATGTTAACGTTCCGGTAGCGTATGACAATTCTAAAGCATTATCTACAAGCCCGCGGGCCGGATCTGGCCCATGAAACTTTTTCATTCAGTCCGTGGCGCCACAAAAGACGTTATAAACAATGCACAGTTATAAATTCTCCATAATCAAATGCCATTTCTAACACAAAAAAAATTAGCACGAGTCCTTTTATAAGTTTTTGTTTTGGCTAAAATTGGTTTATAAGCTGACTATCCATATTCCATACTATTGTAAAGTCCGATATCTGTATGTTGATTACCTCATCCGTCCCCTAGGGACCATCAAATCCAGATCCGGCTATTCAACCTTAAAGATTGAAGATCCAAAAAGGTTTGTTTATTATTATGCGCTAAACTGCTATTTGAACGCATCTAATTTTAAAAAAAATGTGATAATATAGCGTGATATTGGATTGAATAATATGACAGTAGAAATTTGTTTCAACAGGAATTACAAATGAAAAGGATGACTGATCGATCATGAAAGGATGATGAAATCTTTGTTGAGATTTTTGGTCCCTGTTTATCGTAGTATAGATGAGTTATAGGTAATGACTCTAAAGAAATCTAGGACTTTCTTTTTTAAATGATACACATAATTTGCGGCTTCATTTTTGCCAAAAACTTTTCCAGCAGTTCTATATATTTGTCATTTTTATGTTCTTTACTTCCTGTCATTGAAAGCCCCCGTAATTTATCAAATAAAACCGACATTTTTGAAAGATGTATCCTGACTTTAATGTCTAGTAGACTAGACTTTTTGTTCTTTTTGACTTTTTGTTCCCTCTCCTAGGACCTAGACGATGACAAATCCTTGGCCTTCTCTCAATAAATAGACTTAATATCCAGCTTTTGTATTAGCATGTATTTATTGTTCTATTGTTTACTTCTTTTGAAGATGCTATTGTTATAAGATTATGTTCTTATAACTGGGTATTAATTTTAATAAATTGACTGTATTGAATCTATATTTCATTATTACTGGTCGAGATGAAGATATTCTATATTTGATGGAAATATTACTTTACTTCTAACTGATTATCTGGTTGTTTTTATTGTTTAACAGGACTACGGTGCCATTGTTAACTCTTTGAAACCCATCCCCTTTGCAATTGTGTTAAATCAATTTCAATTTATACGATTTCCTTTATTATAACAGATAAGTTTAATAAGTATAATATTCAATTTATTTATTTTTTCTTTTTCGACTTCAGAAGTATAAGTCAGATAAAATAAAATTACAATTTATTCCTAGAGATTCAAATCTTTAAATAATATTAACGAAGTAAAATTATAGACAGTTAATGATGGTTTTTTATTCTAAGGAAGTTATTCTCCTATTTATTATATAAAATTAAAATTTAGTCGTACATTTTACGCATTACCTAATTATTAATTAATTTCATAAATTGCGAAAACCAAAACCGGCCAAACTTTTCTCATGTTGATTTTCTGTCTGGGCACGGAGCACTGTCTGACTTTCAAGTGTAATCTTGGATTAATGAAATTGTTTTTATTTTTATACTGTTGTGGTCGAACAAACAAAAATAATTTTAATTCCTAGTCGAATTATTTTTATAGATTGTTTCCTAATGCACATATTATTGCAAATATTTATTAACCCCTATTATTTTGAAATCTATCGCATTTTACTTTATTTGATACTCATGGGCTCATGTGTTCAATAATTGTACGTGAAGAAGATTTATGCCACATTAGTCGTCTGACGTCTGACGTTTTTATTTATTTGGACCATTCGTAAAAATAAATAACTAAATATGTATATATCGTGGATTGTAGGTAATCCATTTTAATACCATGAGCCATTAAAAGTCTTTTTATACTAGGTGTGCAATGCTTGCAATATTGAGCTGAGCGTGCATCATACTTCTTTTTTTTTTTCCTATTCTACCTATAGAATGATCCCTCATCCCTCATAAATGAAAATATAAAAAAAGCTGACATAACAACAATAATTGTACTCTTAAACAGCTTTTCAACGACATGCATCTTGAAGGGCATTATCTATATATTAACTTTTGTACCCCGTACCCCCGTGTACCAATTTGGACCATTTTAGATGTATACCTTCTTTTGGTTTGTTACTATGACCGTGCCGAATTTTGTGCAGATTGGCTCAGCCGTTCAGGAGAAAACGTTTGTACTCCGTACCCCGTACCCCTGATGTGTACCGATTTGGACAATTTCATAATTTTACCTTCCTGTGGTTGGTCACTATGGCCGTGCCGAATTTTGTGCGGATTGTTCCAGCCGTTCAGGAGAAAACTTTTGTACTTCGTACCCCGTACTCCTGTGTACCATTTTGGACCATTTTAGATTTATACCTTCCTGTGGTTGATTGCTATGGCCGTGCCGAATTTTGTGCGAATCCGTTCAGCCGTTTAGGAGGAAACCTTTGTACTCCGTACCCTGTACCCCTGTGTACCAAATTGGACAATTTCAGATTTATACCTTCCTGGGGTTGGTCACTATGACCGTGCCAAATTTTGTGCGGAACGGTTTAGCCTTTCAGGAGGAGTATGCATCAGAAAAAACGCAAAGTGTAGTATAAGAGCTTCGCTTCGCTCAGCTCAATTATAACTCGCAAGACTACTGTCTCAAATGTCTACTAAAACAAAAATATGTGCATATAAAACCAGATCGAAATATCTCTATGAATTTTATGTTATCTCAAAACCATTTATTGTAAGCTAAGATAGTTAAAAGAAATTAAATTAAACATTATGTCAATCTCCTAACGTTTCCTAAGATAAGTTCATATTCCTATTAACCATATCTAATTCACATTAATGAATTCATTTAGTTTTTAATTAGAAAACATGAAGACATTAATGTAATGTCTTGTTTGAAGCAGATTAAGTCTGTTTTAAAGCAATCATTTAGTACTTGGCTACAGTAGTTTTTTGTTTCGTGATAACCCGTGTTTTTATCTACCTCTCCCTTGTAATTAGAATGTAAAGAATGGAATTATTTAAATATATATTTTACTATCTTTAAACCTAGACCACTTAAGTGCGAGTGTTTTAGGTTGCTTGTAATTATGTAAATTACATTAATATATATTTACAAATGTTTTTTTTTATGTGCATCTATCTTTCTTCTTTTTATTTTTATATAACTACCTTTCTATTTTCATTTCATTATATCAAAAGAGGCTTTGTGTTTTGGTTTTTTAAATAGTCTATTGTTTTTGTCTGTTTAAATACTTTTTTGTGTCAGTTTATTAAACATTTACTTTTAGTGAAATTAGTTCTTTTTCTACATTAAAATGAAAAGGGTATTTTTCTACGTTAAAAGTATACTTTGAGACTTTGTCCGATTGTACTTTTAAATGTGTTTACCGATGAGTTTAAAAGTACAGTCTTATAAAAGGGTCTTTTGTGTCCGAAAGAAAACAAAGGTGCTGAATATTCATTCTCAGCATAAAATTGAAGTATCGGTCTTATTTTTTTGAACTTTGATAAAAGAATCGTTGCTTCTTAGCTAGAGCTTAAGTTATTTATTTTATTCATGAGTAGGATTTTTTTTAAAGGACTCACTTTTCTTAACGCCTTTACATCGTAAGAAATACTTTATTTTTACTATCTCATTCGGCTAAGCTTCTTATACGTGACTAGAAAGGCGCAAGACACATAGAAAGAGAGTTTGGAAGAAAAAAGTCTCGCGCGTAATTTAAAAATTTACAGCGGGACTCTCATTTTCACGTTTCTTCACCTCCGTATACCTTTTTCTTTCACTATTGTAAACTTTAATATTATTTTATTTTATGTGTATAACTTAATTATATTTCTTTATTGTTAGTACCTTATTTCTATTGTTGTTTATTTTTATTTTTTTATCTCGTGTTTCAGCTAAGCAAATGGGATTGAAGTTTTGGACCGGGGTTATTGTTAGGACCTTGTTGTTTGGAATGAGAATCGTGATGGTTCATAAGGAAGCTTAAGCTTTCTGTCTTCAAGAAAACTAAGTCCCTAAGGTGTTCGTGGTGAGAAAGTCCCGAGTCTTTGTTTTCTTTTTTTGCTCTTAATCAGACGCTTCTTCATTGTTAACGTGATGGTGTCCTCTCTACTTTAAAAAAATCTTTCGATGTCTTGAATCTAAGTCCTTCGATTTTTTCTCTTTTTTTTTAATTAAGAAAATATAAAGAAGTGTCCTGACTTGACTATTAATTTGTAATCGTGAATTTATTTTCATCTAGATTATATTATTATTTTTTTAACCTATTAAGTTATTCTTCTTTTTCGACTTTCCTTACACAACTTCATGATCTTCTCTAATCTGATGAAAAGTTTAGTTTATTGATAATGAAAGTTCTTCCTTTCACTTTCTTTCTTAATCAAATTATTTTTATTAAATAATCATATTTTATTATCGTGATTTGATTTTTGTATTTTTGTATTTTTTTTTTTTNATGTTATGGTCATTATCTGGCAGATTACCTAACATTGAGTACTTAACTTATATTATATTGATGATGTTATGGTCATTATCTGGCAGATTACCTAACATTGAGTACTTAACTTATATTATATTGATGATGTTATGGTCATTATCTGGCAGATTACCTAACATTGAGTACTTAACTTATATTATATTGATGATGTTATGGTCATTATCTGGCAGATTACCTAACATTGAGTACTTAACTTATATTATATTGATGATGTTATGGTCATTATCTGGCAGATTACCTAACATTGAGTACTTAACTTATATTATATTGATGATGTTATGGTCATTATCTGGCAGATTACCTAACATTGAGTACTTAACTTATATTATATTGATGATGTTATGGTCATTATCTGGCAGATTACCTAACATTGAGTACTTAACTTATATTATATTGATGATGTTATGGTCATTATCTGGCAGATTACCTAACATTGAGTACTTAACTTATATTATATTGATGATGTTATGGTCATTATCTGGCAGATTACCTAACATTGAGTACTTAACTTATATTATATTGATGATGTTATGGTCATTATCTGGCAGATTACCTAACATTGAGTACTTAACTTATATTATATTGATGATGTTATGGTCATTATCTGGCAGATTACCTAACATTGAGTACTTAACTTATATTATATTGATGATGTTATGGTCATTATCTGGCAGATTACCTAACATTGAGTACTTAACTTATATTATATTGATGATGTTATGGTCATTTTCCAAATGACCACGAAAACAATGGGTGTTGCATGCTCCTGTCAATTATTTTGGTTTTTTATGATTGAAATAAAAATACTTATTTTGTCTATTCCATGGGAAATCATTGACTCATGGATGTGTTTTTTTGGGCATTGAATCCACAAATCGACATTTCCCATGAAGTGGATAATACTATTATGGATTTGTCTAGTTGTTACATCAGATGGATCTTTAGGTATGAAATGATGAAACTAATCCATTTTGATTACCAATTGGTCCGGTAGGAGCTCTGATATCATTTTATATAAAATTTATTTAACCTCTGTCGGCGAAATATAGTACTAAAATGATTACAAGTGAAAACTAATCTGCCTCCTGTTAAATCCTGACATCCTGGTACAATATTTAAGAGTGTTACATTTTGCATGTCCTTTATTGAAACTTCAGCCTGCCTATCGTCAAAATATTGTACGAAATGAGAACCTAATGACCTCCTGTAACATTCTAACTTCCTGGCACGATATGTATTAAGAGCCTCACATATTGCATGTCCTTAATTAAAATTTCAGCTTTCAGCCTATCGTCAAAATATTCAGTCTGTTTCCCAGAGCTAATCTAAAATGTTGGTTGGGTTTTAGATTCAAATTTTCCCGCCTCCTCAGTGGCGGCGGCGGCGCTTTCCGTTCGCCTCCTATAACCTCCCTATTCCCTTCCCTTCGCTTCCTCTCTCTCACCGGGTCCACACCGTCACCTCTACCTCTTACAGTTTTTCCGTTTTAAAGTCACTCAAGTATTCAAACCAGTTTAAACTCAATTAACTTAAGTGCAAAACAGTTTTGGTGTTGTGTCACCGCAGCGACCTTCATTTGCTACCAACCCCAGGCCTGGGACATCTCGCACCGACCTACGCAGCAACACCAAGTAAGCCCTCTTTTCTTTTCTACCTCTACCTCTCCCTCTACCCTCTCCCTATTTCCTACAATGTTAAATGGTTTAAATTTTTCTTTTTTAGTTCCTTCTAAGAGTAATTTAATGACGTGTATTCTATTATTTGAAAATTTAACCCCTCATTTTTGTTTAAAACTGAAAATTCTTAAGCCTAAGGAAAAAATATAAATGCACAGATTAACTTGATAATGAGATGCTCTAGCTGTATGGATAGGGCAAAGGAGTTAAAGAGCATGGTATTATGTCATCTAAGCTAGAGGTTCATTGCCTCAAGCTCTTATGTCTACTAACCATAAGTACTTTTATACCTGTTGTTACCATGGTAATCCTCCACATCGATTACCCCTTACTAAGCCCTCCATGAAATGCTCATCTATCCTTTATCCCACTCGAGAACTAAATATTCGATTAAATCCCGTTTAATACCCAATAACCAATCTCATCCTGTTCATTATAATATATTTAGAAATTCTATTGGAAATATTCTGAAATTAAATCGTAATTTAGTCATGTCACTGAGATCAAAGCTAAAATCAGACTTAATTTTGCTTCTACTATTTAGCTTTTTTGTTGACAAATATTATTTTACCTTTTCGATTTCATTCTTAAAAAATATTTCTTATGTAAAATTAATTTACAATAAAGCTTCCGAGCTCATAGAAGAATCAAAATACTGTGACAAACATTTCTAAAGAACAATTTTTTTCTCCAAATAAAAATGTAATCTACAGAAATTCGTTTCATCTAAGAAAATGTATGTCTGTCTGTACAATTTTTTTTTTTTTAGATTCGCTCATATTTTGAGAAGGGTAGAAAACCCTTTTTGTGAAGTATCTAGTAGCTCATGATTACAAATGAAGCAGAGGTTCGGATTCGCTTCCCAATTTCCGGAAAGGGTATACACGAGTAAGATGGGTGTCCACGTAGCATCTTGATATAGACGCGTATAGCTACTTAAATGCAGTGACATCCATACCGGTTGCTAATGCTGCAGTATATTAATATTTATTGAATTATGGTTGATATGACGTTCTTCATCATGTATTGATGTAAGTTTCATATGGTTATCTCAGTTGTTATAAATGCCAATTTCTGTTATACAACTGGAATGCCAAGCCAACCCTGAGTCATAAATAACTTATATTAGTTGCAAAAGCCCTTTAGCAGACTTAAGCCCTATACAGTACAGTGTTGCGCCACTGATCATTATCATAATGTTTTAGAAGAAGCCCTTGGATGAATTTCAACCTTCTGCGCGCATTACTTGCTCTCGGAAAAGTAAATTACCCAATTTTTTAAAAATTATTATTTTATTAGTGCTGTATAAAATTGGTGTATCATATTTATTGAGAAATAGCCTTGAGTGAAAATGTATAAAAGTTAGTCAAATATCACTATAGCAATTTATCAATTCAGATCAGGTTTCGGTTTCATCCTCAGGCCATTAGTAGTTAATTAATTTGAATTACCTGTGAATTTCTTATTTTATAATATGGTTTTGTTATTATTGTGTGATGTAGCAGCATAATCTATCAAAATCTTGTTTGTTTTTTTACCTAATTATAGCTTTTGTAAAATAATTCAAACCTGTGTTTGGTCTTCTTATGTGTCTGTCTGTCCGTCGCTCTTTGGTTCATATCACCTGAACCGTTTAAGCTGAAGAGTTAATTTCTTTTTCTGGGTGTGATGTAGTGTACGTTACGGAGGGCTTTTAGAGATTTCTTCTTAGCTGTAGAAGATTTACTTTTTCAAGTATCGAATGTTATAATTGGTAAAACCGGGATGATTATTACATTAATCGAATTGCTGAGATTATTAAATCACAAGTGAACCTAAAATATTCCAATTATTATATATTATACGTTTCTAAATCTTAATGTTGCATTGAAATGTATTTAATATTAAGCTTGATTGTTGGACAGGTAACCGGCAAGTTTTGCTTTGACCTTTCTCAAACAAAATATGAATAATCCTGACAAGATAAATTAAATAGATAAAATATGATAGGTATTTGTAAGGATGGATTAAGGTAGGTTTGGTCTGTAAGTTGATAGTGGTACGGTATTGGGGGCTGCATAATGTCATGCATAGTTTATGAGGGTGGCTCGTAGAAGATGAGTATTATGTCTATGAGATTAAAAGGATATGGCATATTAACCACACATAGGACGAGGGACCACCCCTTATCTCGGCTTAGCCTGCCAACTTGTTAACTGTCACGTATTCAAATGAAAAATATTCCCTTTGATTCGGTGAAATATTTCTATAACTCCCTTTGGTATTGTTCATTATGTTGTTTTATTATTATTTTCAGTTACATGAGAAATTCGTTCCACTTCCACATAACTATTTTATATATTAATTTGTAAGGATATGAAACTTTTTCTCTCGACTGTTATTTTATTTTTATTTTTTTTACGAAGTTACTTTTGACTCGATATAGCGTCTGGTGTGGTCGTCAGTTAATCGGAAAAAAACGACCGGTAACGAAATCGACCGATGACAATAACTTGAGTCAAAGTTGACAGATTTATTTAAAATTTGGTACACATGTTCATTTTACCAATACCCAGGACGAATTCGTTTGACAACGTTATCCGCCCAAGCGTTAGCGGGCAACGCTCGCGTAAACGTAAGCTTCAATTGTAAAATTGAATTTTTAAGAGGTCTTATTAATTCTTACTTCATCTTTTTAATGAGACAAATAGCTTTTAGTATAACCAACCCCGACACCGCTATGAAATGATAAAGATCGCTAAAACTATTTAAGCGCATCTAAACGTTTAAAATTGTGAAAACAACGTTTTTACCGATATCTTTCGTTCTAACGTAAAGATTTTAAAAATGCTTTAGACTAGGCGCACACTGAGGGCAAAACTATATGCCCCGGCGTCAGTCTCCCGGCATGGCATATAGTCGCCGTCCAACAAACTTTTACACCGAGAGACAGCCTCCGCAGACAGTCTGCAGACTGTTTTGCCCCCAGTGTGCGCCTAGCCTTATTCACAAGTACAATTGAAACAGGCATGACAAATTACAACCTGATACAAGCAGAATGGAGTTGGCTAGGGTGTTAGGGTTAGGTTAAAATTTGGCTATTTTTTGCCCATACCTGCGCCTACAATAACAAAACAATATTATAACATTATTAACTTAATTATAAATAACAAATATTACATTTAAAATCTAGATCAAACACGTTAAATAAAAACTATTTTATCTTGAATTGTAAATCAAAAATTTACAATGTAATTTTATCATTTTATCACTTAATAAATATTTAAATACATATCTACCTCCAACATTGTTCAATGAACAATAAAATACAAAAGTACCCTTGGAGAGGCCTAACTTTATTTTCCTTGACATGTTCTGACCCTGTTTTAAAATGTATTTATTCGATTAAAATCAAGTGCAACCCACAAAAATAAAAAGAAACTAATTTAAGAGAAGGTTTATGTTTCTTTGTTCTGTTTTAATGTAACATTTTAGAATTCTTGCTTCCTCGGAGAGCCAGCTTGGCATTTATATTCTGTCTTCACAAGAAAGGAAAGCATCTTTTCTTTTTCGTTTAAGTTTAAAATTAGTCTCTGTTAACTTTTACTTGTCAGTTCTCTCTGAAATGTGGCATTGTTCCACTGAAAGTAAACCTTAAAAAAATAATCATGAAAAATTTCTGTCCCAGACTACTCCAACTAAACTTTCTTATATATAATTACTTCGTTCAATATTTACTACTTGTTAGTTTTTACGTTTTTTTTTGTGCGTGTTTACAAATTTGATTATTATCAAAATTTTCAATAATAATTGTCACTATAAAAATAACTCGACACTCACTGGAATCTCACTCGAACACCTTGTGGAATCGAACCCTAATATCTCGCCTTTTACAATTTGTGTTTTCTCTCAAATTTTGGAAAATTACCTTAATGGTTAAATTGGCATTTAAATTTAAGTGGACTACAATACAAAAGTTCTAATAAAAAGTCAATGAAACCTTTTTATTTCTAAAAGGAAGGATTGAGATTCTTGGGTGCCTGTGCGCAAAATCAAATTAAGTTCTAAATTTTTTTGTCGGGATTAAAAAAAAAAAAAAAAAATGTTACCAAACTTTATTAATATCGGTTTTGAGTTACTTGTGTCCACAAAGCTACAAAGAAGATAGACGAACATTTTTTAAGAACTACTTTTTTAATCTCGAATAACCTTTAAACTTGTAAATAGATTAAAGCCGAATTTTCGCGATACCGCAATGTTTTCTTTTAATATTATAGTAAGTACTGCGAGAGTGCAAAAAAAAACCTTATTCTGTATGAGTTACCCCTGATTTCTATGAGTTTTAAAACCTTTATTCAATGAGTTTCCTGGTACATTTAATTTAAATGTGTTTTATATGCAGATATAAATATTATTCATATTTTATATTTTTATCGTCTGTGGTTGAATTTTGCCTGCGGTTTCGTACTATTTTATATTAATTGTGTATTGTGTAAAGCTTTAGAGATGCTGCTGTTGATTTAATTTGTATAAAACACATATTTTTATAAAGGGCCCAAGCTTTTTGTAGAAGACAAAAAATCTTATATTCGTATTTTCGTATTTTAATTGTGATTTTACAAATAATTCTATTTAAATAAATATCCTTTAAAGCTATCTGGATTTAACTATTTATTTAATAATAATTAATAACGGAGCTTAGCAAACAGAACAGTGACAAATTAAACTACAAACTCATATAATCAAATTTCTTTAGTATTTATAATGCACTTTTTATTTAGTGATTATAAATCAATAGGTAATAATAATATTGTAATAGAAACTAAATTTAATTTAAGCTGGCTTAAATTAAATTAATTGTTACATCGGAATTAATTATGATTTATTATTTAAAGTATCCATTTTATACTTTTCATCTTGATTGTGTTAGCAGAATTTTAAATTTTTTTATAATTTATCATTTTTAAGTTAAAGATTTACACTTATCAGATTTAAGTTCAATAATAAGGCACAGATATAAGTTACCTGCTACTAGGCAATCTACATTTTTTATACACGTTTTTAAATTTTCTGTCATAAATAATAAATTTGAAACCCGTCAAAATTAAGATCGTAAACATGGCTTATATCAAAACAAATAAAATAACTTGCGGATTTTTTTCCGAACTAACTTTCCATACAGCAAATTTGCTGAAAATGAATTAAATTCTGCTGAAAGAAGGCTAAAAGTATTTAAATAATGCATTGTCATCGTGTTCAGAGCTATTCTAAAAGTTTCAAATGTCAAGCTACTCGGGATGTTAGTTAAAAATCGATTGATAAATTTGTACTGGAAAAGAATGCTAATAAAAACGTAGTAAAAAATATATGGATATGTAGTTTGTGAACTATATCAGATAATCAGAACTGATCTTGGTTGGATCAGCTGCTAAGCCAGCTTATGGATCTATAAACTGAGTCTACTTAGCGATGAAGGCCGAGACATCACTAAAGATTAAAGACACCGTGGGCTCGAGGCACTTTGATCTTATACCAACTTCTTTGACTTAAACCTGCACTTTGACTTAAACCGACTTCTTTGTAAATGAAATGGATACTCATAAAGTGGCTGAGATTGTTCTTATTGAAACACTTTCTATTGTGGCTTTGTAGTAGACTGATCACATTTACTCTTTGGATTTACTCTATTTGTAAATAAGAATCCTTTCCAAGTTTCTTACTTTCTTCGCATTGCTTATTTTAACATATTTCTTAAAGTCAGAAATCTAACATCTCTATTTGTCTACTTAGGGTAGAGACTTTTATACTCTGAAAGAACAAAATAAATATGTTAAGTTTTGAATCATTGTCCGTAAGTACAATCTTCTTTGTGTCGTAATATAGTACTTCAATGTTGAAGTAGTGATTTTCTTTTACAGAATGCCTCAATTTCTTTTGTATTTATTCAAAATAGCCTTTCTTTTTTTGAAAGAGGATTCTTTTTTGAAAGAAAATTATTGAAAGAGGATTCCAAGCACTCGCTGTAAACTTGTTTTATTGTTGCTTTGCTATTACTTTACTTTTACTTTCTTTTAAGTTTATTCAGAACAGGAAATAAATCACAAAATTATTGCAATATAATTTGTATTTTTTTAAATCAAATTGCTTAGTGCCGGTCGTGACACGTTTTTAGTGGTTTAGATCCTAATTTTAACTGGTGGAGCATAGTTAACGTTGTTGCGTTGTTAAATACTATCACTTAAGTTCTAGTTTCTCTTCTGAAGAGGTGTCTAACAGGTACGAAACGTCGGAACCTAAACTTGTTTAAGACGCGTTTACCTGTAAGATTTAGAATTCCATCCTGATTCCAACCTTGGAAGCCTGCATAATATTTATTTAATAATTTCTTATTTCAACTATTTTGTACCAAATCCACTTACTTTTAATAAACAGGGTATAAAGCTTAATCAACTGTGACATTCTTAAAAGTTTTGTTAATTGAATGTTTATTTATTTATTTTTATTTTAGTTTAATGGATAAATGTTGTACCTTCACATAATGTAGAAAGTAGTCGTTATATGAATGAAACATTAAAGTAAATTTCAATCATGTAAAATAAAAATCACTTAAGATAAACGCCAACAAACAGTTTAACACGAGTGTAGCTCCATGCTATTGGGGGTAATGACCTTGACCCTTCCTTGTGCTTCCCCCTCTACCTACTCTAGTTAGTCATCCTTGACATTGTTTCCTGGTGGCTGTGGGTGTTGAACAGGACTGAGCTCCGTGTCCTGCCTTTAGAATCGATATGGGCCTGGTGGGAGGCTGGAGGGAATCCTGCTGCACTGCGGGCTCCCCCCTCTCCCTCACCAACCTTCCCCTTCTCCTGTCTTCTTATCAACGACTTTTCATTTTAGCTTCTTTTTTTTAATTTTAACTTTTTTCCCCTCGCTCACTTGAGTTTTAAGTTAAAGAGAGATAACTTGATTTTTCTTCCAGCTTTTTTTTTAATGTTACTGCTAAACAAATTACAAAGATATCGTTTTTAGGTTATTCATTTATAAAATTTCTTATCAGTCTAAGTTAATTTAATCGCTTCTGAGTTTACCGTAGGTGACGGAAGCATTGTGATAATTTTGAAAAACCAATTTTTTTTATGTCTCCGAATTTACAAATTCAAAAATTCGTTACAGGCACAAGGGTATATTTTTGGTTTCGTGTCTGTCTGTCGGACAATATTTTTGTGAGCCAACCTAATATCCTAAAAACTATTAGTCTGATGAATTTAATTATATTTTGATGGTCGGTTATTATTAGCCCATTGTTGTTCCCTTATTAATTCAATCTTTTACACCCAATTAATCTTCTAAATGCACTCAAAATTTATGGCAAAAATTATTTTTAAACATGAAAGAACATCTTTGGTTTAGTGTCTGTATGTCGATCTATCGTTCAACATTTTAGTGAACTAGTTCCCTAACCCACATGTGCGCAAACTAAATTTAACACCCATATCATTAAAAGTGATAACCCGGTTTTTAAGAAATTTGGGTAGTCTGTTAACCTTCTTGCGGGCTCGCGGGCGGCATATACACCGCCTTTTTAAAAAATCACGTCCCCTGTGATTTTACAGTATTCCAGCTTATCAGCTCTTCTAGGTATTCTCCAATTACTATTTCCTAGGTTTAATAAAACCATCGGTATACCCGTAACGTGAGCGGGTCGCCCTTACTTTGGTTTGAAAATCAACAAGCTCTATAGTACACACGTCAGTACGGTGTAAATATTAGAGATTTTTTTTTTTTGTTTACTGTATTCTTATGCAAAAGAATTTGATCAATTTAAGAATTACATTTTCTAATTACACATACATATTTAATACAATACCAGGATACGAAAGAAAGTGTTAAAGGCTGCTTTTTAATTTTTTTGTGACAATCCTGCAAAAATGTTTACTTACGTGTATAAGTGTAATTTGTTTTTTTAAAAAAACGTGTTTAAAATATTTTTTTTTAAATTATAAATTAATGTTTTATTATAATTACCTATTGAAGAAACTAATTTCCTCGAAAACAAGGACCTACAAACTTTATATATGGAAGGAAACTAAAGCGGTGTAAATGTCGCTGCGCGCCCGCTGCTGCTAACCAATATGGCGCGCCCGCCCGAAGGTTAATCAAATCCTTAACACCTATTGGATGTGCTCTCTTTACTATTTAATTGACATATCTAGTTCTCTAGACGTACAGAATATTTAGGCCTCCTTGTATGCTTTTTCAAGTAGGTATGAGAAGGGGACCGTAAGTGGTTTAACTTCTTTTTTTCTGTTGGAAGCTCTAATGTCTTTTGGCACTCTAACAGTTAGCTGACTAAAGTAATGCCACAACTTAATGTGGCATTGCCACAACTTAATGTGGCATTGCCACAACTTGCCCGCCCGAAGGTTAAAAGAAACCTAAAGATGGTCCGATATTAATTTCAAGTGTTGGTGTACATCAAATACTGCTATAAATTTATACTTTTATTCATTTAAAAATTCAAAACAATTTTGATTTAAGAAAGGGATAAAAAAATGTTCCACTTTATTGATTAAATGGACATTATATTAAACCATATAAATTTCAAGTTAAATAAATAATATAATAATAAAAATAAATAATAAATTTCAAGAGTTTATTGATTGCATTTTAAATTAACAGTATTACAATTTCGTATGTTGCATACAACAAATCTTGTGCCTGCAACAATTCTTCCTCTTAATCTTTTTATGGAGTTTTTTCACGGACAAACCATCAGGTTAGTGCTAGAAAGACGGTGTACTTGATTGGAGAAAGTACTTTGCTTTCAAGACATCGTTAGTAAATAACTATCAAGTCAATAGATTACCATCAAATGATCACGGTTGTTACGATCAGTCGTTATATTAACCACTGCTAACTCAATAGATCGAGGGTTCACTCCCAATAATAATTTAGAAAATAAGTGTTAAATCCAGTCGCGTCGGTAGTTTAAACTTACATTTTCTAAAATGACCGAAACTGCAAACAGAAAAGACTTCAAATCATCTTTTTCAGAAAAAGAATTAAAGTAGTCAAATATAATGTGTTCAAAATAAGCTAAAGCTAAGCTATGAATTCTGAGATTACTCGACATAATGATACTTTTACTGCAGTGTTCTTTGATATTTTCTTACTGAACTTTACTCTGAAGATTGGCTATTCATGATTACTAAACA
This sequence comes from Gerris buenoi, assembly GCA_001010745.2. Classification (NCBI taxonomy): domain Eukaryota; kingdom Metazoa; phylum Arthropoda; class Insecta; order Hemiptera; family Gerridae; genus Gerris; species Gerris buenoi. The sequence goes on along the minus strand of KZ651690.1, from coordinate 348,106 downwards.
AAATGTTAGATTTATGGCTCTAACAAAGTTCAAAATATTACTGTAAATGAAATATTACTGGAACGTTTTACTAAGGTACTAAGACTTTTTTATGAAGATTTTAAAAAATCTGTAGTTTATAGAGGAACGTTCCTCTATTCTAAAGTTAACCTGCATTCTACTGTTATATTTTATAAATTCTCTATTTTAATAGGTATCAAACTCTATCCCCCCCCCCCAGTTTACTGGAGGTAATGGAAGCTTTATAATGGTTGCGAAAAACCAAAATTTGTATGTCTGCGATTGGATCTTAAAAAATTACTCGTCCCTTTGTTGGTCTCATATAAGTTTTTATTCTTCTGCGCCAATTTGTTTCTCTGCCACATGCGCACAAACATATATTTACACCTATATTTTCATAAATACTTAGCTTCATTTACACGATGACACTTAATGTCGCGACATTAGTGTCGCTGATTGTCGTCGTATGAACAGAAGATGTCACGGCACTAAACGCACAATAACAAAGACGCTTAGTGTCAAATAGTGTCACGGCATTAAATGTCGCGACATTTGTGTCATCTTTTGAACGAGACTTTATTCAATTTTTAAGATTTACACTATAAATAATCAGGTACTTATGAAAGCTATGTTAACTTTTCATTTGTGATAGAGTTTTATCACTCGTAAATTTTATAAATTAATTCGCTAAAATAATATCACTTATCTAATACTTTTTATAATTAGGATTATAATTTTTCCTTAAAAAAATAAAATGAAAGAAACTTGTGTTAAATAATTTTTTAGAGTGGTTACGGAGTGGCACTGAATAGGAAAGATCCTTGTATTCTGCGTTGCGTGTTATACTTCAGAGAATATCTTTAGAAAAAATAGTTGGACTTTGTTTATAAAGAATTATTTTTTCTTTGTCAATATTACGTTTCACTTTTCACTTGACACTAACTTTCATTTGGTTAAGAGCTGTATTCTATCAAGTTTTTCGATTCATTCAACACAACAAGTGATATTAATGAGAAATGCATTGGGTTATTTAGAAGAAGAACGTTACTTTCTTTTGCTTTTTCAATTACTTCTAAATTGAAAATCCTTTTTCTATCATTTTAAAAGGACTTTCAGTAATTTGTAAGTGTGTATGACGCCAAATCCTTTATCAAATTGACTTTTGAAATTATATAAGAAGAGCATTTGCAATTTGTGCAGTTCTACAAGGCTCTTATTACCAGAAAGTGTACTCTAAACTGCCTGTTTAAAACCCCTCCTTGCTCTTGTTCCCAAAATTGGGATTGTTTGTTATATTTTTTTGCTTCTCAGCATAGCGTCTACTGTGTTTCCTGGAGTGAGTAAGCCACTTTTACCCTGATAAAATTTGACTCTGCTGGTTCCACTTTTCACCATTGTAAAAGGTGAGTTCGGCGTCATCTAGGATGCCCCGACAATAACAACTTTATAACAAATATGTTATCTATTTAAATATTATCATTTCAACCATGTTATTTTTATCCCAAGCAAAGTTGCTACGTATTAGATATGGAGAATATTGAATGCAAAAAATTGTGCCCATATTTACAACCACTTGTTATTTATTATATTTAGGTTGATAGAAGTCCCCCAACGAAAGCAAACTCTGTATAATTCCTTACTTACAGTAAGAAAATCAACTGGTAATATACATAGTTAATAATAAAATAAAGAAACATTAAATTTTTATTTTTATTTATAAATTAAATCGAAATCCCATTGTATTTGTAATTTAGGAATTCGGTATAAATGAAGAAATGTATTGCAGATAATATGCGACAATAACTTTGGTAATAAACGGAGCAATATCCACGACACGGTTCTTGAGAAAAGAAATATAAGGGAAGAAAGTTTAATAAAAAAAAATATCGAGAAAGGAAAATGCGAGAGGGAAACAAAGTAATAAATGAAAGGCTTGCAGGGAGGGCTTGCAAACAAAATCTCTAACTTTCTGGATCTGGATCGAGTCCAATAACTTAGAATTATAAATGAGTTTGGATATCAATCGAAGTAAGGCTCCGATTAAAGTCAACTTTACTTTGACTGCGTTTTAAGAGGAAACGGATTTTCTCTTTTCAATTACGACCATTTTAGTTACTTTGCTTTCATTTGTTGAAAGAAATATTGATTAGAAACATCGTGACAAACAAGAGAGTAAAAGTTCAGTTGTAGCTTTTAACGTTAACATCTTTTGAACAATGTCATTTTCATTCACAGCAGCTACAAACTAAATCGAGGTTTGTTTTGAGTCAGCATTTCTTGAGTTGCTTCCGGATTCCGGATGTGGAAAAGATAAAATAATTACAAGATAAAAATAACTTTTTATATATGTACCACGTTTTTAAATTTTCTGTTGAATCATATGTAATGTTGATAATATAATTGTCATTGTTGTATATAATGTTAGTGAAAAAAAAAAATAGTTCCGAATTTATTTACTTCACACAAATGACAACCATCTAGAGAGCTGATCTTAAACTTATAAAAGGACAAATCTCTGTACAACGGATCTCGCCACCACCGAATTTAAACCGTGCCATTGTTGAAAAATGAGTTCAAGTAAAGGAGCATAGATGCAGAAAAATTAAACCGATTCCTAGGACTCAAGTGTAAACAAACCTGGTTGTCACATGTGAATTAATTTATTTCGTTGTTTACTTTTTCTTTTTCGCTGTCATTCAATGTTATCTCTTAAAAATACACGAATTTGATACCCGTCAAAATGAAGATTGTAAATATGGGATAATATCCCATATTATATGTCAAAACAAATAAAATAATTTGCGAATTTTTTCCAAACTAACTTTCATACAGAAAATTTGCTGAAAACAAATTAAATTCTGCTGAAGGATTGCTTAATGTAATAAAATAATGCATTGTCATCGCGTTCTGAGCAAATGTAAAAGTTTCAAATGTCTAGCTAATCGATTGCAAGATTTGTAATGGACAAACAAACAAACAAACAAACAAAAAAGGAAGCTAATAAAAACGTAGTAAAAAAAAAAACAGCTTAATACTCTCTTGCATAAGTTATAGTTATAACATAGAACAGCGTGTAATGTGTTGCATAGCTGGTAAATTACACTGATTAAGTTTTTTATTAATCAATTTTACTTCATTACCTTGCCCTATGTTATAGAACATAACAATGGTGTTTCTTGGTTAGATCATGGACATTTTTTTAAACCGAAGAAGTATTGATATTCTCACATTGATTTCAAAGTATGGTAAACTGCCAACTTTTATAACTGTTTTGATAGAATGCACTTGATGTACTTTATGCTGTTATGCCACTCACCTAGGAGAATTAGTAGACGCGTTTTGGTTAAATGCTCTGATAAAACGTGATGGAACTCAGCACATCTGAATATCAGTTATTATGCAATGCGACAATTTAAATATTTACAACCTCTAGAATTTCACTAAACTATATATGTATATTGTATGTATATGTGTATAAAATAGAGTGGGTTTCTCACTTACAAGTACTTAATGACTTAGTCCAGTGATAATAATTTCATTTTTTTAAAAGATTTTATCACAATTTATTATAAACTAACTCCTTCCGCATTTATAGCAATGTTTCAGGTAAAAGACTAAAGAAAGATGTACATATTATTATTTTTTTGTTGTTGATAGTTTTTTTGTTTTTTTTTGGG
>KZ651690.1:325478-340590 GCA_001010745.2 Gerris buenoi | reverse complement strand
TTTTTTTTTTTTTTTTTTTTTTTTTTTTTTTTTTTTTTTTTTTTTTTTTTTTTTTTTTTTTTTTTTTTTTTTTTTTTTTTTTTTTTTTTTTTTTTCTTATTTTTCCTTTAATACATCTCCATTGTCGTGTTCTCTTTTCTTTGCTAGATCTTCTCGCTGGACTACACACCTAAGTCATTTTTTAGCAGGCATTTCTTAGATAGTGTTGAAGTCATTTCGTTTTTTTCCCCCTGAAACCTATTCCTTAGTAATTTTAGATCTACAAGACTTCGAGTCATACCAGATAATCACTGACTTTCCTACCTTTACGAAATCCTAATCGTCTTTGCACTCATCCTTAACTACCTTTCACCTGTTTAGTCGTAACTTTTTTTTTCTTTTTTTTTAATGAAATTATACATTGGACTCTGCTAAAAGTCATACATTGTAACTCTAAATTCTATGAGCCAATCTGTATGTTTTTTTTCTTGGTTTATGACTTTCTTTAACCCTGATAATGCAACTCCATCTAAATTATGATCTAAAGTATAATAACACAAGATTAACTTCATTTTTTTATTAACGTATTTGTTGCGGGGAAAAAAGTTGAATGCGCTTTCGATTGATTTTTTTTTCTCCCGTACTTTTCTTTTTCTTTAAAATAAAGATAATAGCGGAAGTAATATCGAGTATGAAGTTGTTTTTTTATGCGTAGTTTCAAAGTTAATTTTGTTTTTAGTAACTATGATCTAGAATCTAGACGATATTTTTTATTTGCGTTTCTAATTTAATTTTAATTTACAAATCTATTTATTTACTTATTCAATCATATTCAGAGGAGAAAGTATTTCGTTAAAAATGGGATGTTAATAATTTTTTTTAGTGTTTCTTTACTTCCTTATTTACAAAAAAAAAAAAATATTTTTCTTAAGTTTAGAGTTGATAATCTATGTTTTGACTTCATAATAAATTGGTTTTTGAAATTGACTTTTTAAGTAATTTTTATTCTAAAAGAAACTTAGTTGTGCTTTTATCATATCCTTATATATATTTTTTTAAGCATTAATATTATCTACTTATTCTGGCGTGGAAAGTGTAAGCTGTATCTGTATCCCATTTCTTGAACCAAGATGCTAATTTTTAAATAGCAGCAAAAGTTTAAAATATAAAAATTTAAATTTAATAAGTATAAAATTCAGTTTCCATTTCTATGTAGGTACAGTGGGTCCCAATTCTATATACTATATAGTGCACTACTACTACTATATAGTACTGTATATGCACTTGGATGCCCTATATTCCAAGAGGAAAAATGCCCTTATTTTTGGGTTTTGGAAAAGAAGTCATTCTTGATTTTTTTATTTTGTGTCAAATAGAAATCATAGAACAAATCCCAAAGAGTAATGTGACTCACCTCTGGATGTTTCGACGAATTTCTTCTTTAGTAATTACATTTTTTAATTATCTAAAAAATGAAAAAATTTATAATTCCTTTTAAAAAGGATTAAACCTAAAATGTATGAAAATGCTGTAATTTATGAAAGAAATATAGCCACTTATGAAATATGTATATGCTTTATTGAATTTCCTTTTCTTTTTTTTTTTTTTAAATTAAACCCCTATTTGATACAAAATAGAATGTTTATCATATATGAAAGAGGACAACTAAAATAGAATCTTTCTTTATAAAAAATAAAATCCCTGCACGTTCCTCTAAAATCCTTTAAAAATTATAATTTCCTAATCCTATCCGATAAGTCCTAATTCTCTAAAAACACAATATCTCTTGAGTATGTGTACAGGGTGTTCAGTTTCTTGAACACTTTAAAATATTACTAAGAGTAAACTAACATTAATATTGATGGTATCGAAAAATATTACAAATTACAAAAGTGGTGCAGACATGAAAATAAATTGTGTAAATATAAAATTTTTAAATTGATTTTCTGAAAATTAAATTTTTATTTATTTTCTGAAATTTAACCGTAAGCTAACAAGAAATGTAGCATTTTTCTTTTATTACATATTTTAATATATATATATATATATATTTTTTTTTTTTTTTAACTTGTCTCAGTCTCATCTATTTTTGATCGTGTATTATTTATAATGTGTACCAAGTAAGAAAATATATGTAATAGATGAGTTTGACAAGATCAAAAAATGGTTATGCATGATGGTTTTTTATTGCATGCTTTACTTCTTATATCTGATATCGTACTAAGTGCTAGTACATGAAGGTTATTATGTTTATTAACGTTTTTAACATTATAATATTGTGTTGTTTTTCTTCTCTACATTTTTATTATTAATAATATGATGTTATAGATCAATTTAGTATACATTATAACTATATTGTTTATTTTTAATTAATGATTTCGATAGTATTGGTTGGACTGTTGGCAAGGAAGTAGTGGTCTAAGGAATCGTGATTTCCCACAGGGCTCTGAGTGACCACAACGTTCAGTTGTGATGTAACATCGCCTCATCAGATGTTTTCCCTCACGTAGTCTTAAAGTTATTTTTTGTNAAAAAAAAAAACAGGGATAAGTGATGAAATAATATATATATTAAATTTAGACTTCCCTGATGTATCTTTATTCCATTATTATTTTTATTTCTAAACAGATGTTATTCTTACTTTTAATTTTCTTCTTCTTCTATTATAAGAAATAAAAATCACAGGGAAGTACTGAGTCCAAGTACTTTTTAGGGTTTTGTAGATGAGTAAGCATACCCATTATGTAAATTATAATTTCTTGTCTTCAATCTCAAGAGTCCCGGGTTCGATCCCCGGGGGGTCACAATGTTTTTTTATCAGTAATAAACCAATAAGGAATGCAACATTTAAAAAAGCGTATATATATTTGTGTCCTACTCTTCAGCAGCTTTCATTTGATACCCAACTCAAAATTTAAAAAAAATATAATTTTGGGCACACTTCACTTTTTTGCGCCCAAAATTGGCAATTTTTTAAAATTTAGGATAAAATCCCGGAATTTTCATCGCGCCATAATAAAGTATTAGCATGAATTATTTCGAAATTTTAGCACCAGCCGATCTATAGTGGTTGAGGGGGGGGGGAATTTGGGTATATTTTGATTTATTTGACCAATAAGGAAAGCAAAATTTAAAAAAAGTAATCATATATTTGTAATCTACTATTCAGCAGCTTTCATTTGATACCCCACTTGAAAATTAAAAAAAATATAAATTTTTGTCTTTTGTCTCTACCGCATTTTTTCGAATAGCGCATGCGCATATTTAATTTTTAAGATTTGTTTATTTGTCCTGTGTTTGGGCCAGAAGTTACGCCAGTGTATCAAATTTCAGCATTTTAGCTTAAATGGTTCGGGCGCTATGAACCAAAGAGCGACGGACAGACGGAAACATCACCCTCGGCATAAGGGTTTTGAGAAGTATCTATAAACCCTAAAAATCTGCCAAACTCGAACAAGACAGGTGATACTAAATTTCAATCCTACAATTTTATCGAGTTCGATTGTGATTTTCAGCTAAATCATATTTATTTTCTTCAATATATCGGAGACTTTATTTTTTTTCCAGGAATACGATTTGAGTGGTTAAATTTTAGATTTTTTTAATCAAAATCTTCTGAATCGTCGAGACATATATAATAATTTTTTGCGATATCGACTTCTAAGAAATAAAATTTTAATGATTTAGCCCAAGTTTACCACTGTATTGAACGGGAAGTTTTTTGTGAGGTTTCCCTTAAGTGAAATTAATTAAAATTTACTTCTACGGCTTTAAAATTTAAGAGGTAAGAAGGTGGGGGTTGGGGGTTACATTTTTTTCAGCAAAACCTCCTAAAACTTATCGAAGATCATTAGGACGGCTGTACGTTCCTAATAGAGGTAGAAGTATAGTATAGGTTGGATAAAGAGAGGACATACCAAGCACCTGGAACTAGATTAATTATGATACAACACATACCTTAGCTCGGGTATACAACTAATTGTAGTAGTAGTTGTAGGTTCTAGTACTAGACGGGTTGGACGAAACACTTGATCGAACCTAAAATATGCCATATTTTAGGCCCATTTTACTAGCCCTTTGGTGAAGAGTTACAGCCACTTCACGCTCCATACCACTGTGCATTGAACCGTCTAAGCGAGTATGGTGTGGTTATTAGTGAGCTGTATAAACCAGAACGTCAAAGCATGGGGGAAGAGAACACCTAAGGGTCCTCTCGCCCTTCATGGATACAAGTCAGAGTATCATGACACGGGATCGAACTACGCCCCTTGTGTCACCTCGACTTATTGATAGCCGGGCACTGGACCAAGCTGGCTCCCCAGGTAGTCGTAAGTTAAGTCCAAAGTATAAATTTAAATTGATAATGTTCGATACAGTACACTTTAGTTGGTTATTGAGTACCACTTTACTTAATTAAATTAAATATTAATAATAATATAATACATTTTCATTGATTGCTTCTTAATTTTTAGTTCTGAAGAACGAACCAAATGTTTCCGATTTCAAAAATTCGTTTCAGACCTTAAGGCCCCCATACACGGTCAAAAATTTTGCGCAAACATTTTGACAAATGTATGGGGCTGCTTGATGTTTGCGCAAACATGATTTTTAACTAAATTTCCCCGACATCAGGTTTGCGCAAACTTTAGCACAAAATGTTTGATCGTGTATGGGGGCCTTTAGAGAACATTTTTGGCTCCGTGTCGGTCTACCGATTGCTCAATATTTGCGAACCAACATATCTTAAAAACTGCTCGTCCGATTTTAAATGAAATTTGGATGATAGATCATAAGCCCATTGTTGGTCCCATGTACGTTTCAAACCTTCTGCGTCCATTCCTTTTTCTTCCACATGCGCGTAAACATACATTTATTTTCACCTACATTTTCAGAAGTAGTCATCTGACTTTTATGAAATTTGGATGGTTTGTCGAAAGTAGCCCCGCACATAGCTCCTCTCATAAAAGCTATTAATGTAATGCTAAATAGGAACCGAGTAAGCTGTGTGCCACGCCAATTGGCAGACTTTTTGTTAAGGATCCTTTCCATTTATTATAATTGGTTGTAAAAGTTTAAAATAATTAAAGTAGACAAAATAGGACGCGAGTAAGCTAGGTGCTTAAGCTGGAACAGTAGCTTTTGAATTTAGCTCAAAGTACTCAATGTCATTTCTTATACCTTCACTCGTTATGATATTGCGTTATAAGATTTTCTTTAAAACGACCAAGATAAATATAAACATTTGTAAATAAAAGATTTAACATTACGAGTTTTACAGTACAATAACATTTTAATTTCCATACTTTATAAATAGGATGAGAGTTTAACAAAACAAAACAAAAAAATTTAGAAGTCTTCGTGAAACATTGTTGGATTACAAGTCATGTACCTACTAGTCTCATAAACTAGTTTTTTGAATTATATTTTAGAGTTACTTAAATAATTTCCTGTGTCTGCTTTCTTCTTTACTGGCCTATTATACTAGAGAAGAAAAGCTATTATAAAATAATAGTTTATTACATTTTTTTTCTCCTCTCTTTAATCTGAGTAGAATGATAAGTTGTTGAGATACAGTGGACTGGAAAGTTGATGAGAAAGTTATCATGCTCTGGGTTAGATTAGCGCTGTAGCAAGACGCGTATATATCAGGGAATCGTATGTCGTGCATAGTACGTTTACTCCTCTGCCTGGTAGTTAAGACTCGCGGCCTTGCTTTTCAACTAAATCTAATGTCATGAAGTTACCGTCGGAATCTTCTATATAATATTTCCCTTCTCTTCAGCCTCAGAGAGAACTCTAATGATTATTAGATTACACCACGACTTTGCCTTTTTGCACCCTTTTGTTTACACCGTAAAACCATAAGCACCAGAGGCTATAATAGTTCTTCCTATGTGCTGTATTCTTTTTTTTCGCCTCTGTGAAAATGACAGAGGCCATAAAATTAACAGCTTCGTAGTACTGTTAATGCTTTACTTAAGTTAGACAGTTAGACTAGACGTTTCGTCGGAAATTTATCTTGTGCGAATTTCTGCTTCAATAAAGTTTGGGTAAGTATACAATCCAGAAAGTTCCAGTGCTAAGGCAAACTTTCAATTAAGTTAATGGTTGTTTAACCTGTGTGATCTCAGGCCACGGTTTTGGTTCATCAAATTTTAACTTTACCATTTATTCTCAAATTATTTTGTGATAAATTACACATTTTTCCGTCTTTTTTATTAATTTTTATTTCCTCAGAGGATAACATGAATAGTTACTGTGGAACTATAAATTCTAATTAAACAATTCCTTTTTCCTATTATGCACGATGTATACTTAAGCAGTAGCAGATTTTTGTTTGTGCCGAATATACTTAAAAAAAAAAAAATCCATTTTTATGTACTGATATATCCTAACAGCTTGAGGTCTATCAATGCCAAATATACTGACTATCCTTTTTAGAGAACAATTCCTTTTTATGTACTGATATACTTAAAAGCTAGAAATTTTCTTTTGAGTCGAATGTACTGAATAATTTCATAATATACGGTTGTATTTAAACAGCTAGAGGTTTTCATCGATGCCGAATATACTGCATCCTTTAGAAAAAAAAATCAATTTTATGTACGACTACACTAAATTAGATATATTTAGCCGTAAAAAGCAAATACTAATCAACAAATACAATATCTTAAAGGCATAAAACAATAGACTTACCTTTACTAAAAAAAAAAAGCAAAAAAAATAAATTAATAAATAAAAGGTTTAATTAACACACAAATAGAAGCTGATGTTTGTAGGCAATAAAATAATAAAATTAACTTCTCAATTTTACTCTACAAATTAAAGATTTAAAACTCTAATGATTAATATTGTAATAATAATTAAAATTCTATTATACTTTCAAGGTCAAAACCATCAGTTTAAATGTTTTTATTTTATTGAAAAATAGAATCGTAAAAAAATAGATAATTGATAGTTTCGAGAAGATATTTTAGTGAAAGGAGAACAGTCGTGATAATTTGTTTTATACGGCTTTTTTTAAAATAAATTTAAAATACTCGTAGGTAGTCGATAAATCAATGTTTTTTAGGGAGAAATATTTGGCGTTGTAGGTAAATGGGTGCCTCTCTCTTTCGTAGACAAATTCAGGGGAAAAGGGAGAGGAGACTAGAATTAATATCACGATGTAAAAATGACGTTTTTCCAGAAAGAGGAATGATAAAACGGAGAAATATTTTTTCAAAAAAATGAACAGACTATAAGTTGAATAGACATCATAGAATTCAATCGTGTATAAATCAGTATGTATAGTATTAGCAAAAAATAAAAAAAAATAAAAATAATAATAATAATAACACGAAGCGGAAAATTAAACAATAATAATAAATTAAACATCAACTCTAATAGTTTTGAACATAAAGATATTAGAAATGGAATTCAGGAAGGTTCTATATTTAGTAGAGGATAATTCAAACCGATCCCTTGAGGCATTTCAAGTCAAGTGAAATTAGATATTGAAATGAATGAAAGACCTCTAGCTAACACAACTTTTTCCGTCCTTTGAAATAAAAGAAGAAGAAAGGCATTAATTCCGACCATATTAACAAATGGTTTCTTCTGAATCATGACTCTTTATTTAGTTTGTAGGTTACGCATGGTTTGCAGTTCTGCTTGTATTTGTTTGCATTTGAGGAAGTTCTGGTCGGAAATAATTAAATCTTGTTTTATCAGTATGGGTTCATCAGGGAATTTTTACTGTTATGCTCAGAGATGCTTGACAAAGACAAGAATTAGTTACTTTTTTATTGGTATAAATAATTATAATTTCTTTTAGGACAACTGCAGTAACTATCATTATTACATTGGTGTTTTCGTATAAAATTGTATTAATATTATATTACGTTTAAAATATTTTAAAAAATCTTGGTGAAAAAAATAGTTTATAAATTAATTTAAGTGATAAATTTATAAGTAAGTAAACGATGTAATGCATGGCTGGTTCCCTTTGTATCTAGTGTTCTGGTTATAAATTGGATGAATTATTATAAATTTAGGTTTAAAATAGAACCTGAAAACTGATAAGAAAATTGTCAAACCATGTGTCAATTTAAGTGTGGCACTTATCTGCTTCGGTGTCCTATTACTGGATTAATGACCTTATAAGTTTGATGAAGTAAAATGAGATGGATTTTCAAATTATTATTGTTAAAAAAAAAATTAAAAAAATAAAAAAAATAGTTTGTGCGTGCGTAGGAAGCAATGTGGCAAAAGTAGGAAGCAAATACCAAAGGTTGAAATTAATATACGATGATTTTTTGGGTTTAGTTTGATGTACCATCCAAATTTTATCACAATCGTGCAAGTTGTTTTCGAAGTGTCGAGGGATCGACAGAAACGAGACCCAACATTTTCAAGATGACCTTATGGTTGATTTGCTTGATGATCTTGACAATTACAGGTGGTTTCTTTTCAATTTGGGGGTTAAAAAATGCGTTTTAGAATGCTTCCGTCATCTTTGGTTAGACCGAAAGCTAAACAATGTTTAATTATATGAAATAATTAAAATGTGTCTGTAATTAAATTAATAAACAATTATTGAGTAAGTCAATTGATCCGTTTCTAAATATTAGCTATTAGTCTGTGAACTGAAATACTAGCAACATAAGTGATCGACCACGTTCTGGTGTTTATGGCAATACTGACTAAATTTATTCAGTATTGAATAAAAAGTTTAATGCAATACAAGTGACTACACGATCTCGTTAGGAATTGTAATAATTTTATATTAATAATAAATCGGCAGGAGTTTTAGTAATTTTATATTACAAGCCATTCTTTGTGTAATTAATTGCATCATGTAAACTTTTTTTTACATTTACATTTTACATTTAATAATGTGGAGAATGCTAGCGGTTAAATGCTTTACCGAAGACATAAATATTCTTTACACGTAATAACATTTAATTTATACTTAATTGTATTATTACCTGAATGAATTAATAATATATAAAATACTCTAAAAATTAATTTAAAAAAAAATTATTTTATAAATAGTTTTTTTGTTTTTTTTATTCAAAGATAAATCTGTGCTGAAATTGATGCTATCTATATTAATATTACCTCTTTTAATCTTTTTATCTCTTGTCTGATTTGTATAAAATAGTAAATAGAATTGTAGCTGCAAGATTATGGTCGTTTTATTCTTTTTTATCGGCCTTTTTAATCTTTTATTGTTTTATATATTGTTTTATATTAGACAGGTTTGTATTTTTACTACATTTAGCTATAGTTGAAGTCGTGGTTCATGTTTAAATGACTCAGATACTAAAAAATTGTTATTATTCGACTATGATTCAGTTTTCGTGGTTAGATGAGGTATTACTTTATGAATCAGGAAGCGATTAAAATGTTTGTAATATAAAATAGTTGTTAAGAAGTTAGTTGAAAATTAAAGGGATTTAATCTTGTAATGGACTTAAGGGTAAAAAAGGCAAAACTATGATTAGATGAAGATGGTTTAGGGTCAGTGTCTAGTGTCTATTAATCGTGTTAAAGGGAGGAGTTGTAATGTTTATTGTACGGATGAGGCATGCGGGCAGCTGGTATCCGACATCTGTTTTACATACTCCCAGTACCGCACTGTGTACAACAGCACAAGTACCTCAAACAATCCTGAAACACCCACCGAGGACAAATAAATACTATGCTATCATCACAACATTTCAACTTTGTATTTATACTTGTTTCTCCTTGTGCTACGGTTTTCTTACCAATTATAGAATGCGTGGCTTGAAGCTCCCTTCTTCTTCGAGCATCACTTTCATTACCCGATCGTTCCTGTATTGGAATCTCGTGTTCTAACTTGTAAAACAAGGTTCTAGAAGCCCTTGAATGGTAAGAACACGTGGCGAAAGTAATAAATAGCTTAAAGGCCGTGTGCTATACGTGAACTGAATAACCGCTATTCCAATTTGTTGAATCTTCAGCCTACTTGTCAGTATAGCTTACTTTTTAAAACAACACTACTGCCTCTCATAAATTACATATTAGTGTGATACAAGTCTTAACAATTCTTATCTTTATTTCTTTGTTTAAATCATCTTTTACTGTTAGAATAACCTGTTTTTTTGTTTTATCTTTAGTCTAAAGTCTAAAGGATTCTATATATTTTTACAACTTAATAGACAAGCCACAAGCTATAATATTTTATTACAGGACCGACAAGTCTGTTCTGCAACTACTCTATATAATTTATCTACCTATAGAATCAAGAATAAGGAACATATTTTATCCCTATTGAAATTTGGAAATCCTATCTAGATTATTTTTAGATGTATTTTCTTTGGTTCTAAGGATTGGTACAGCAAAAGCTAATTGGCTTTAATACCTGGAGCTTCTCAGATATACTGAATCCTAAAGGATTCTAATGGGTATTAACAATGGATGAGTGGACCAAATACGAACAAAATTCTAAGAGGGAATCTTTAAAGTAACACAAATATTTCAAACTTCTTTTCATATGGGTCATTTAAGGTTTATTTTCCCATAAAGAAAAACAATTAAATCATCATCACATCAGTTCTTTATTAACACCTGTATTACATTCCCCTCCGGAACATATTGATGCATAAAATAGCATATAGACTGCGTAATGTATAACGTAGCTAATACTTATAACATGGCTAATACTTTTACATTTCTTATATATATGTACTTTTAAGAAACTCCAATACATAAAAAAGTTGGCCCAACGAATTGGAACAAATATTTTTTTTATTTTTCGGGAAAAAACCAATTAAATTTAAATTTCATTTAATGTGTACATTTTAGAATTTTCTCCTATTGCCTCGCGTCCTCACGAGTAATAGGCTAAAGACTTTATTTAAAACCCACCATTATTGGCTGAAGGGCCGTCAAACTTTCCAAAACGTGTCCGTCAACATGTCAAAATCGAATTCCCGCTCCATCACAATACTTTCTTTCTAAAGTAAAAATTAGATGATAAGATTATTCTACATGCCTCTGTCGTCAGAACCTTGTTCTTTTTTTAAAAAATTAAAATAACTTTATTTCATTCACTGTAGTCAATGATGATACGTTTATAGAAGCCAATATATATACTTCGAAAAAAAAATCTATTTCACGTTGATAGACAACTCTTTAAATTCTTCTGACCTCCAGTGGTATAATGTGCCGTATTTGCGTCTAGCTATTTATTAGAGGGTAACATAATATACAAATTAATAATATTCCTAGGCTTAATGTCTGAGATAATAAATTAATTAATTTTATCATGGATATTCTAAATTTTAACTGACTGCATTAGTATGAATTAATATTAACACCATTCGTTTTTGTTTTTTGACCTTAAAGAAGGAAATACGTTTTTCCAAAACTTTATGACAAATACAACAATTTTAAATTTTACTTTTAACTAATTCTCGCTATCCTTACTTTTTTAATTCTAAATACATTAATAAGGGATTTATCTTTCTCCTATATTTATGTATCGATTTAAGGGATAGTTTATTGTTATAAAATTTTGTGGTCGAATCCATGATAATGTTTGGTTACCCTATCACTCCCCCAGCAACTACTTTAGTGTTGTAAGCCTACCCTAAGTTTGCCAATTCTAAAAGACGCCATTTATCATTCTGCCCCTCGTCATATTTAAGCCTCCCCTATTCGATAAATTGTCTCCTAAGGGTGTCCAGGGGTTTGCGGATTAGTTTCAACACAATTTTGTTAAGATTAAATCGAGTGAAAGATTTTCGTAAGCCTTTTTTGATCAAGTGCTTCTCTTTTGCCAGAAGTGAAAAATAATTAAATGTAATTAACACACCGGCAGCTGCTCTTGTTTCCCTTTGTTCGAGATCTTAATTTTCAGCATCTCTTTTATATAACACGATAAGATTGTGTGAGTTATCTTTGTCTTAGCTATGAAATGTTATTTTGGAGAAACAAAAATGAAACTACTTTCTTTACTCGTGGTTAGGATTGAGAGGAAAGGTGGTTTGACACTACGATCATTTTTTTAATATTAATTTATTATCCGTTTCTCTTGTTTTTACTCTCACTACTTTTTGTTTTGTTGTCTTTGTTTTTAATCTATATTATATATATTTTTTTTTTTTACTATTCAATTATAAACATAAGTAGAAAAGTCTTTCAATTAGTGTGGCGCATAACTTTATCGCTTCCGTTTACTGGTCGAATCAATGAAGAGTAAAATCAATTATAATGAAGTTGATTTCATAATATGAGTCCTATTACAAACTTGTGATACTAAAAAGATGTCAGCGTTATACAAAATCTGTCCGAGACAACTCAGATGCACCTTCTCATATTCAATTAATAATTATTACTTAGCTATTGTTAGTTTTCTTTCTTTTTGAGCACAATCAATTATTATTGAACATTTCATCAAAAAGTATCATAAAAATAATTTCTTTTCGGCGAGGAATCGAATTCGGCCTTTTTCAGTCCACGTTTACAGCTATTTTCTCAGAAACTTGATGTTTCCTGGGAAAACGGTTTATATCATTAGATGAGTATTTAAATGGACTGAATTTAAAAAAAAAAAAATTAAAATCGTCGAAACCGTATTAAGATTTTTTTTTTTTTCCCCTCGTTTTATTTTCTGAGTACTTAAAATTAATCCAACTTCTTTGTATGTTTCAGGTTAGTAATGCTGACTTTTCTAATAAAAGCTATTAACACATATACAGTCCTAACTGATGCTTTTTATTTGTAAGTATTTTTTTTTTTTTGTTTTCTCAAGTATATTTTAAATAAGTTGATTACCTAGGAACGCCTCAGTTCAATTCCTAGCGAGAGAATGTACTTTTATCGGTTTTTTATCACTTCCGCGTTTTGTAGTTATTTGATGCTTAAATATACAATAACTATTAAATAATATTATAACTATAACAATTGCTGATAGAGAATGTAAAAGGTAGTTTTAGAGCTTCACGTGGTGAGTCACTGATCTAGGGAATTATTAAGTGTTGATTAAGGTTACGAAATATTATTGAGGTTTCGTTTCTTTTGTTTATATTCTTTACGTCCTGATCTATTGCTAATCAGTAAAGACGGACATAGTTTTTTAGGAATGCAACTTTTATCCTAAAGCTTTTCTTAAGAAGAGTTGAAACAGGTATTATATATTTTTTTTTTAACTTTTTCTTTCGTTTGTTTATAACCAGATGTAAAAGGAACGGTCATTAGAAGAATTGGGCAGTTTACATTTATACTCCTAACGGTGTGGTCATTAGCCTGGAACATATCTCACAATTTTAGGAAACAAAATCAGTAGTGTAAACATTACTTCTTACGGCTTTCGTGTACACCGATTTTAAAATATAACAGTTTTCAATCTAGGAATAATCCTTAATGGAATGGACAGTTTTTCAGTTATTGAGTTGATAATATTTCGTCTGATTAAAAATAGTCTGCCAATTAGTGTGGCACATAGCTTCCTCGCTTCTTATTTCGTATACACATGAATGATTTTATGCTGTTACAACCTATTATTGTCAAATTTGTTTAATTTCACCGCTGTTTTTTTTAAATCTTCTTAAATTAATTGTTTCAATTTTTAACCTGGATTAAAGTATCAACTATACAAAATTTAAAGAGCTTAGACGGTTGAATTAATCTGGGGCTATCAGTGGACTATTTTACATCAATCCATCTAAATTTTATAAAAATCAAATAGGTACTTTTGAAGATGTAGGCGTAAATAAATATATGTTTATGCGCATGAGGAAGTGAAACAAATAAATAAAATAAGTAAAATGTTGTAACTTAGATATGGGACCAACAATAGGCTAAAAATAAACTATCATACACATTTCATTAAAATCGAACGAGTAGTATTTAAGATATGTGGGTTTGCTAGAATTTAGCGGCAGACCGACAGCCAGACACTGAACCAAAAATGTTCCTTAATGTCTGAAACGGATTTCTGTCCTGAAATAGGAAAAATTAAAAAAAAAAAAAAATATTATGAATGCGTGAATGATAAATTAATTGTAAAACTGCCCAGTTACCGTAATATACATATGTATTACACATCTATTGGTATTCATGTATGTATATATAAACTATTAGCAAGAATATTTTATTTTTTACTAATGATGCACTCATATTGTACATATCTAATGAATGTACAGTATTCTTTTCATGCCTAGACTCTCTCATAGTATAAATACAGTTTGATAAATTAGTAATTCATGATCATGACTGACACGAATTCTTCATTTTCCCATTTCAAATTCAGATAATTGACTAATTAAAAGTGAAAATTTTTCGATAAACCTCTTTTTTCTGTTTTTCAAAAAGTCACGTCTATTGAAGCTTTCTTTCCTAACGATTCAAAAAATCTGGTAACGAGATATCAACGCTTTATTAGAAATTTAAGAAAAAAAAACATACACACAAAATTATGTCTTTCTTTTTATAGCGTACTTATAACAGCATTAATGTGTAAAATTCCTTATATTTTTGGTGTTTTTTTTTGTTTATATTTCTCTTTCTTATAATGAGGTGAAAATACCACTGGAAAAAAATAAATACAATTCTAAAACTTAATGATGCTATCAAATAGAAAATAATTTATCTCGAGAAGAAATATATATAATCATGAGTAATCTAGCCTCGTAATAGTCTAGAAATGTGTGTATAAAAAACATTATTTCTGCAATCCGACCGACAATAAAATAAAGTAATAATCAGAATAGACACGGAAAATTGTTCGGATGACACTTGGAAATTAAATAGGTTTCCGAAATTAGAACGAAAGAAGAAATAACTTTCACGATGTGAAGGGATTTTTAATATAAATATGTGAAGCGAGCAGGAAATAAAGAAAAAGAATATCGCTAATAAACACGATTATATGATGGCAGTACGACTTAAGAAATATTAAACTCGCGGAGAATTCGTGCTTATCTATTTAAAGGCTAAGGGCGAAGTTAAAAGGACGCGGATCGTAAATCAGCAATGTGTTTCGAGCTTTGGGTCTTGGATGGCCTTAAAACACGAATCACTTGTTAGGTCGCTGTTTTATAATAAAATGCATTTCAGTGCAAAACCTGTGTGTTGTTCTTAAACTGAACTGGTTTAGAGTATAAGCTCGTATATATATATA
>KZ651690.1:307064-325278 GCA_001010745.2 Gerris buenoi | reverse complement strand
TCATATGTAAAATTCATGATATATATATATATATATATTTTTTTTTTTTTTTTAAATTATAAATGCAAATTAAGTTAAGTCGTAAAGAGACGTTTAATGTTGTTTGAAATAGATATCGAATGTTGGTGGTAAATAACTTTACCAGCTTAAAGCAAAATGCGAAGGTTCCGCTATTTATATTGTTACATATAAGGGATTCTATTAGAACACCAAAAGGATTCTCAAAATCTAAATTTATTTAATACCTCTATCTATTTTAGAGGACCCCAGTAGCTAGTTTTATTCACACGTTCGGTGTTCACCCTGCATTGCTGTATATAAGTGAAGTCTATCCAGTTGCGTACATCAATTTAAGGTTGATACAGCTGCTGGAACCACACGCTAACCCAGTGTTCACCCAGCATTGTCGTATATAAGTGAAGTCTATCCGGTTGCGTACATCAATTTAAGGTTGGCCGAGCACACTAACGTTATATACCCGACAGGCAGCGTCAAACGACCTGTTTGACGCTGCCGCCAGAGTCTGCTTGATCGCACCAGCAGCCGTCCTGCTACGTGCTATAGCCTGCTTCGTAGCTTCCTCGAAAACTCCTCTTCGAGTAAAACAAACGCCTACATAGTTGAAAGATGTCACCTCTTCGAGCACTTGATTTTTATAATAAATTTTTGGGGTTTTTTTGGAGAGCTTGCCTTTAGATATGGTCAAAACTTTAGTTTTATTTATATTAACAGTCAGGTCATAGATAGAGCAATATTGTTCTAGTATGGAAAGAGCTTTGTTGAGTTGCACTGGGGAGTCCGAGATAAGCGCGAGGTCATCCGCGTAAGCCATAATTGGGATATTTGTTTCGGCGTCAATGCTTACACCTTCATATCCTCTCTCCCTAAAAAAAACTACCTATGTCACTTATATATAAATTAAACAACAATGGCGATAATATTTCTCCCTGTAAAACTCCTTTGTTTATGGGGACTTCAGCGGATTTTTCATGTTTGTAATGGATTACTGTTTTAGCTTTATCATAAATACTAGTTAAAATGTTTAAAATGCTTTTCTAACAACAACCTCCTAATATTAGGTTATTTTAACAACTAAAAATATTTTAAATGTTGTCATGATTTTTCTTTAATCTTAATTTTTTTTTAAGATGTACATATTTCTTAGTAAAATCCAATGAAAGTCAATCAAATTCGCCTTCAATCGATAAAAAAAAAAAATCATCTATAAATTATATCTATTGTTCATAAAAAAATTAAATTATTTTATACATTCATTTGCATTTTAAAAAAATCTGTATCAATATACTTTGTTAACAATACTTCTTTTAAAATACAAATGGCGCCAAAATAAGTTTATTTTAAAAATGTAAATGTATTTCGCTAAATTACCTCTGTCCTTATCAGTAAAATGATTGTCTTTTAAATATTTTTTTCGTATTAAAAATAATATCTATTATTACTAATTTATGCATATTAAAATAAAACAGAATAAAAATATTTCTCTATTGTAGATATAAGGTTACTATAAAAAAATATCTATTATTACTGTATGAAGGTANAAGGGGGGGGGGAGATCATTTTCTAAGTTATAAATTTAGTGTAGTTCATTTATTGATTTTAAACTCTTAATCTAGGAATCCACTTCAAATTCTTTTCTCCGTTTAAGAATTCAATTATTTATGTAGTTTTTTTTTATTAATAGTTGTTGACTCTGCATAAAAATTATTTGTTTAGTGTTTATCTCTCTTCTATTATATACATATGATAAAATATGGTTTATTCGTAATTTGATAAGCGTACAATATGATAATATTGTATACAGTTTCTCTTGAAATGTTACATTTTCTCAATAATTTTTTGTGTTTATATTTTTCCCGTGAAAACAAACTTATGTGGGTAATTTCGTATTTAAATGGTCTGCAATAAAGAATTTTTAAATCGATATCTGTAATTTGTACGATTTCGCTTCAGAGTATTATTTTTCTGAACTCATATGTAAAATTCATGGAAATCGTTGTTTTGGATCGTCGCGTGTATGCAGACGTTACTTATTTTTTAAAAACACTTTTTACTTTCTCATATAAAGAGAAAGTATTGTGATTGCGCGAAAATTCGATTTTGAGATTTTGATGGATTTACACGTTGTAAGGTCCCCTGAGTCCAAAAAAGTGGTTTTTAAAAAATGTCTGTCTGCGTCTGTGCAGTCGCCTGGAGCCTAAACTACTGGACTGATTTTGACGAAATTTGGCATACATGTTCAGAAAAATTATACCCTGAGGTGAAATCGAGATATGAATTTTAGCTCCAAAATTAGGGGCGCTAACCCCCCAAAAAACACTGAAAAAATTCCAAAAAAAAATTATATCTCGAAAACGGTTTCGAAGATTTTGACTAAAAATTCTAAAATGTAGTCCATTTAAATACGAATCTAATGATATAAACCGTTTTCCCGGGAAAAAATCTAGTACTTGAAAAAATAGCTTTAAACGAGGAGGGAGAGTGGCAGGGTTCGATTCCCCGTTGAGGAGAAGTTATTTTTATGATATATTTTGATCAAATGTTCAATAATAATTAAATGTACATACGAAAACTAATAACTGGAAAATACTGGGCTAAATAATTATGAACTGGTATATGAGAAAATTTTTCTGAGTTGTCTCGGACCGATTTTTCACCTAGGGGTCCTGAACGTGAAAATCCAATGAAATTTTAAAATTTGATTTTTGCTTCATCACAATACTTCCCCCTTTTTTTGGTGGCGCTGCCATAGCTATTACGTGAAGAGGAAGTAAATCAGCTGTTTTTGTTTACAAATAAAAAGGCAACAGATAAATAAAGATGTACAAAACATTGCTCTATTTAATTGAATCTCTAGTCCTAGTCCAATGAAACATAGAAAAAGGAAATAGAATGAGGAAAATTAAAAGGTTTTTATATGTTAAGACTCATGTATATTTAATTATTTTCTTTTTCAAGAAGAGGAAGGAAATCAGCTGTTTTTGTTTACAAACAGAAGTATTGTACAAGAGGTGAGGTGGAAGGCGGTAGTGTCGGGGGTGGGCTGTAGGGCACGTTGGTGGGGGTGGGAAGAGCTCGGTATATATTGGTTGTTAGAGGGAGGCTCGCGCTCAGTACGTTTCTCTCTTTACTCAGGCGAACACATCCCCGTATCACCGTCAACTATGGCCACCTACGCTGCATACAGACACATTGAACTCGACAAAATTGGATACGGCAAGAAAAGGTAAATACTAATACTTACATTTTATAATCAACTATCAGTCTGTATAACAAGGAAATGCGAAATAAATTTTATTTTATAAATTAAAACGACGAAAAAAAAATTGATAAAGTGGGGGTAAGTTGTTGCACTTCGAAGATCGACCTTTAGTTATTGACTTTTTTCTTATTTTGTCTATTCGTACTATTTTTAATTGATTTATCTTTTTGTACATTTTACACACAGTACCCTCTCACTTATTTATCAATTTCTACAGTACGTATCCATCACAATAAATTTTTGCATGATCTTATCCCAAAATTAATGAATTACAAACAAAATATTATATTAGTAAATTTAAAATACATCGTATTTTAATACATTTCAGTACATACTATTTTTCTCTTTAAGTATTGATTAATATTGAAGACTAGAATGAGAAGTGTTTATGTGTAGTCATCCAAAATCTGTGTTAAATATATTTAAAATTCGTTTCTTTTTAGTTATATTATTATAATCTATCTAATAGTAGTCCTATATTAATGTCCTTTTAAGTATTTTAATTTTGTTTCTCAAAATAATTGTACAAATACATTTTTTATATTACATATTTGTTTAACGCTATTTATAGTCCAACTTAATCTGCACTTATCATGCTGCCTATCAAATGTATAATCAGTTCATTTTTCCTAATTGACATTAATTTTGATTCCAATTTTAAATGTAATATGCCTATTAAGTTTGTTAATTTAAAACATGTTATGTATTTTTCCATAGTCGTCCAATTTGTTTATATAGTCGGATAAATTCGTGGTTTATTGTTTTATTGATCGTTAAATACTTTTATTTTTTCCAAATGCTTTAAATCGGAAACATATTTAAAAAGAAAAAATAAGGAACAAATTTGAATGTCTAGGTTAAGGTATTAGTGGCATTAACCTTCAAAATAATGAAACCAAATCAAAATATTTATTATTATTTTGATAAACTCGTTATTGATTTATTATTTTATGTACAATTACGTAATTTTTAATGACGCTATTTTTTCCTATAAAATTTTAATACAGCGGTTCAAGTGATTGAATCAAGGTGGTAATTTTGAATGAATCCATTCATGTTTAGTTTGAGACTCCCTCAAGCACAAAAATGCGTGTAGCATGCGCACAATGTTCACCTAGAAATCAATTATGTAAAGCTCCCTGATGTTGCATTTAAGTGTCAGTTACTCTTCTTCACCGACATTTCTTCCCTTTTAGTTTTGAAAATGAACTCTGTCAATTATTATTAAGTTTTTGTTTATGCTATTGACTATAGTATGGTGATAAGGATAATGCTATGTTTATGCTATTGACTATTTATATTATGGTGATAAGTATAATGCTATGTTTATGCTACTAGCTATAGAAAGGTGATATGTAGAATACTATGTTTATGTTATTTTGTGTGGTATGGTCGTTGTGGACACCATAATATTTAAGGCTATGTTTGAAATTAAAAATTATTTTATACTATACTAATTCATATGAATACTATAAAGTTAACGTTATTTTGTTAGTTCAGATGCTATTGTGGATGGTCAAGTATATGTTATTAAAAGTATGAACAATAATATTTGACTAGGTTAATTGTTAATTATTGTTAAAAATGATAAGCTATTTGGCTGTCTTTTCAAAATAAAACTTCATTATAGTAGCATATATCAGATTATAATAAATTTTAAAGCAATAACCAAAATAAATATTGACTGGATATTATTTAAACTTTAATGTGGCCATTATCAAGATTAGTTATGATTGAAATTGTATTATTTCTACTCATATTTCACAACTCATATTATTAGACGTAATAATTTTAATGATGTGGACCAAATAAAGTTGTGGTAATTTATTGCTTATATTAGCACTTTAATTTCAGAAAAACCATAATTGAAATTTTTGTTTTTTGAGTAAAAGAAACTGGTCAATTTGCACCTCTTAAACTTTTATTCAATAGAACTAATTAAACAGAAAGAAGGAAGTCTTGAACTGACATGTACTCTGTTGCTTCTATTTTAATCAAACTAAAAACATTCTCTTATTGAAAAGCTATTAATTGATTTGTTTTTATGTTTACTTACTGAACTGATGCCATAATAATATGAATAATGACTAGATTGGCACACTTAACATTTTATGAATACTAGATAGATAAATTGATTAAATAAAAGAAAGTTTTATTTACTCATGTTGAAATAGCCCTCGAAGAATCAAGTAGATTACTTTATTTTTGTGTCTAAAGTATCAAATATTTATTATAGACCGGAATTTACCACTTTATTGGTAATCATAATTGAGCCTTTATTTATCCTGACTTGCGATACAGATAAATGATAATTGTGATAAATACTTTATATGCTACTGTGGCATGGCAATTAACAATTTGAACTCTTCTAGTATAAATACAAAAATGAAAGTGTTTACTCAACAAATTTTAACCTTTTTACATCAAATTTGATTTCTTAATTAATAATTAATAGTTTTGTTCTTAAACTAATTAATTTTACTCTGTTTTTTTTTTTATTACGTAAAGGCTAGACGCACACTGGAGAAAACTCAGTCTGCAGACTTTTTTGTCTCCAGTGTGCGCCTAGCCATAAGTCTGTCGTTCACTAATGTAAACAATAATTTCTTTCTTGTTTCACAGTTATATTTTGTGTTTTATATTGTCCTGTTATCATTTGATAGGACGTTGAATACATAAACAAACACTCCTAATTGAACCTTGAATGTATAACTAGATATTTAAAATGTATACCTTAAACAATTCTATATTCATAATGTAATCATGATTTTCCACTTGTGTAAACTCCATTACCTCAAATTGATAGAAGAATTAAATAATGCAATTTATATTTAACTTTTTTTTAACAACTTAGTTTATAATGACCTTGTTTTTTTAATCATTTGTTCATTCGATAAAATTTTCATTGCTAGATTTTTTTATTTAACATTTGTTTTAAATGAAATTGTTTTAGAATAATCTACTGAACCCTTATCAGTGTGAGGTTGATAATGTCAATGGTTTCTTTGGTGTTTATAAACCAAGAGTGTTTTTTGTTTAAATCTTTTTAAATTTAAATTTTTACTTTCAACATACTTGAACTTATCCACAGTAAGAATGTTATAGCACTTTTTTAGATTGTTACTCCACTTGTAAAAAAAACAGAGGGGTGTAAAAATCAAAAGAAGGTGTACGGAATTCCCTGTACACTGCCCTTACTGAAGAATTAGAAGTGTGATCCTTTGTCTCAAAGTACAATGGACTAAAAATCCCTTTGTCTTAATAGTTATTTAGTCACTTTCATTTATATTCTAAAAAAACTTATGGGAGTAACGATCTAAAGAAGTACCCATCTTATCATACAACATGGCATAAGCATTGTAGTGTTCACTATAGCATTTTACCTTACAATATAACATCATATATATCTTACAGCAAAGCATTAAAAAATTACATTATCATTTTTCCATGACCAATTGCATAGACAAAACATTAAGCACAATTACACATTAGTTTTGTTTTTGTCCAATATTATCATATTTTACCTTATAGCCATAACCATAATATCATCTTATCATATCCAATAGCATAAACATTATATTATCATCTTTCCACAGCCAATGGCATAGACAAAACATTATGCACAATTACACATTAGTTTAGTTTTTGTCTAATATCATACTTTACCTTTACCTTAGAGCCATTACCATATTATCCATATCATCTTATCATACCAAATAGCATAAACATTATATTATTTACTGAAACATTTTACTTTACCACCTAGCATAAATTCTATATTATCCATTTTTGCATTTTACCTTATAATTTAGTATGAACATTATATTATCTATAATATATTTTACAATACCCAACAGCATTAACATTATTTTAGAATTATTTATAGAAGATAAAAAATTTGTTAATTCTAATAAATATCCACATAATTTTATTTATAAATTCAATTTATGATTTTAACAAATGAAAGTACACAGCGTTTTTTTTTCCCTAACTTTCTAAATCAGTAGAAAGGGAAAGATAGATGAAAATTCAATAAAGTGATAAATTGTAGAAGGAAAGCATCCAGACTGGCTCAACTCCAAAGCCTTTCCAAAACACAACCTCTACTTCCTAAACCATAAAAATGAAATATTTTGCTCTCCTTTCTCAAAAATATACTTGGGTGTCTTGGAGCAGAAGTTTCTTGCCTTCTACAAGAGGTCGGTGTAATTGAACAAGTCTTCCCAAAACGACAATTCAAAATAGTAGCAGTAGTAGAGTAGTCTCGCTATTGCGGGGTTGACGGGATCGGACCCAGACTGGATTACCGATTAAACGGAATCAGTTATAAATTTTCAGTGAAACAAGTTTTTGTTGGGTTATAACTATTAAAATCGATGTTTTTATCGCAAAAATTCCTTCTAATAGTTTCAAAAACATGCATGAACAGTTCTACTATTTAGAACTTAAAAATTGATTTAGGATAAAAAAAACATGTCACCTTATTGATAAATAAATATTCAAAGCAGTTAGATAAATCTTGACAAAATAAAACGTACAACGCCTCGTCCAAAGTTTCATTTAATTTTTATTTATTTATTTTTATTTTTTACCGTGATTCTGTTACCCAAACTGTCCTTGCTCACGATTTTCCGAATTTTCTTCCAGTCAGATACTGTTTGTTTTTCCACTCCTTACTCTTGTGCGATTTTAGTTAGTGATTCGCCAGCATAGATACGAAACAAGGCTTCGATTTTTTTTTTTTCAAAAAAATCCTCTACCCATCTCTACCTATATAATTGTATTTCCTGTAATACACTACCTTTATATCATCTGCCCTACATTTCCTTGGAACAGAAAGAGATTTGTCGATGTTCTAACTTATTCATAATCATTCTAAATCTGTATATTTTTAACAGAAATACCGAGTATTTCTCGTGTCGGAACGTAGGAATACACCTGTAAACTCTACTAGGAACAATTTTATAAATGTTAATAGACGGTAAAAGCAGAAACCTTCATAATTTTAACAATTCGTGAATCTGAACCGCCCCTGGTTCAAATTTTTTCATAGTTTTTGTCCCGTCCGTATTATTGTACGGATGTCCGGATATTTTTTGTTGATGGATGGATTAGGTGTAATAATATTAACAATGATATCTTTGCATCATTGGACCTTTCGACTTTTCTTTTATTTAAAAAAAGTGCCTTCCCTGTCTAGAGAATAGTCTAGAATATGTAGCAGTGAACCTTTAGTTTGAAAGACGTTCTTTATTCTAACCTTCATTGCTTAAATTAATTTTTAATATATATTTAACTGCTATCTCTAATAATCGAGTCATTGGAGTAAGATAAAAATCGGTCCGAGACAACTCAGACCAACTTTCTGATAATATATGTCACTAATTACTTCTTCCAGTGTTTTCCATTTATTATCGCCTCAGGGTATGGTTTTTCTGAAATTCTGCGCAGTAGACTCCACTTGTCTGTACAGATTACAGACTGACATTAAACGACCCCAAAACGTGTAAACCAATCAAAATTGAATATTCGTGTCTTGAATTCTCTTGCCCTCTTGGCGATATCGCCCACTTTGAGAACCTATGCTTTCCATGTTGTAGTTTTATGACACATAAGTAAACTGGGTAATTTTCATTCTCTTTAGGGTTTCATTTACTGTATTACACAGGTTCATTGATCTAAAATATTGTGAATGGAAGTGAAAACCGAAAAGAGTTTTTAGTTTATTATAGAATCAGATTATATTTTTATGGTTTAAAAACAAGAGTTTGAAGTAATGTTTTTATATTCAACATGTTGTAATATCTTGTACTCTGCACAATTAGCTCATTTGTGTTACTAGTTGCTATTACCCTTATTATTTGATGTAATACCTGTATACACCCGCAGTTCATTCACACGGTTTAATAGCCTTGGTTTAAACCCATTCGTCAAGGTGACATATGTTATTAAAAACAGAGATAAGCTCACAGTTCAATTATTGCTTATTTTATTATATCTTTGTCATATTTTTTATCGTATTTTTTGTTTTACTGTAAATATTATGTGTTTACTCAATATTTGATATTAATTTTTTTACATGTTTTATTGCCATTTCGTTTGGTTTTTTTCTGTTGCAACATTTTTTAAAAACGTTTTAATACTATTATAAGAAAGATATAGATAACCAGTAGAATAAAATATTATTTGTATTACATATTAATATAAATACAATTCTTACTAGAATAATAGAGAACATATGATGTTAATGTCCGATAAAAATCAGACATTGGGGAACACTTTTGGTCTTTAGTCCATCTGTCGTTTAACATTTTTGCAATCCACCATATCTTAAATTATTGCAAGATAAAAAGAACTTTTTATATACTACGTTTTAAAATGTTCTGTCATGAATCATACAATGAAGATCGTAATTATGGGACGTGTCAAAACAAATAAAATAACTTGTGGATTTTTTCCGAACTTACTTTCCACAGCAAAATTTGCTGAAAAGGAATTAAATTCTGCTGAAAGATGGCTACTAAAAGTATTAAAATAATGCATTGTCATCGTGTTCTGAGCTATTCTAAAAGTTTCAAATGTCTAGCTACTCGGGGAGTTAGTTAAAGATTTTTACTGGACAAACAAACAAGAAATCAAGCTAATAAAAACGTAGTAAAAAACTGCCTGTCCGATTTTATTGAAATTTAGAGATTACTTCAGCCCTCNAGGTTGCGAAAACCTACGCTATCATGTTAATAAACCTATTATTCTGATTATTGTTACTCAAATGTTTAAATTTCTCTTGGTCAATACTAGTTTTAATGATAGAAAAAATAATTAATTGAAAGAAAGAAAGACAACTGCGCTAATATTATGGAGGAGTGTATATAATTAATAAATTAATGTTGCACTTACCTAAACTTTCAGCTTACTTACCGACTAAAGAACTAAGGGTTGCTTTTTTTTAAGTAAGGTTTGCACTTAGCTGGTTTCTTACTTTGCTTAATGGGTATAATACTATAAGAAGTTTTGTTCTCATTTAACCCTGTGAGCACATCTTGCGAAGTTATTACGCTCTTTAAATGCCTGAACTTTTTTTTTTTTTTTTTGTGTAAGATAAATATATAAACCTCAAACCTCATCCTTTAAACTTCGATAATAAATAAATTTACAAAAAAAAAAAAAAATACTCTTTCAATTCAAAAATTCTCTAACATTTCCTTCTCGAGTTTAGTTTACCACCACGAGTGAGTTCGTAACCAACATAGTAATTTCAATATAACTTTTTTCCTCCATTTCGAAGGTCATAAACTGTTGAATACGTGTTAAATTAGTTGAATTTCGTGTTGTGAATATATATTGTCATCTTGCCAGTATGAAAGTTGATTGACTTAACCACCTCAATTATTTTATTTAATTACCCATGTAATCTAGAACCTATATTATATACAATTCATAGCACCATATTACTGTAAACGAATACCCCTATATTTATTGTACACTATTCTTCATTCTTGATAACTTTTTATTTTACGATTGAAAGTATGTACAGAAATTATATTAAAATTGTTGATTTTTTTCCCTACAATAAGTTCTTGATTATTAAATTAAAGTGGTTTTCTTCTTTGTCTTTCTTCTTTGAAGAAGCCTTGAGTTAGGGCGAAATATAACTGTTTTTTCTAAAGAAAAGGAGGAAGAAACTCTCTCTCTCTTTTTTATTTAACCCTTAAAAAAAGACCAAAAGAAAATATATTTTCATATATAGTTTTCATACAAACAAATCAATTTAAGATTTTTTTTATTAAGAGGTAAACATTAAATGACAGCAAAAAAGTATAAGTAAACCAAGTAAAAAAAAAAAAATAATAATTCATTCAATTAAAAAACGTAGTATATAAAAAGTTATTTTTATCTTGTAATTATTTATTGATGCAAGTTAATAATAATTTTAAAATTATTTTTTATAACACGTTTTAAAATGGCCTGTCAATTAGTGTGGCACATAACTTCCTCGCATCCTATTGGCCAAATCACGTGTGTGAAAAAAGAAAGTATAATGAAATAGATTATATACTAAGTAAAGAGTGTTGTTACAAGCTTTTAATGTGGTATCACAAGTTGTTTCTACAACAAGCTTGTAGAAACAGTAACAGCATGCTTGTATTTTAGTAACACTGAAAAATGTATAGAGACAAATCTAAGTTTTCAAATTGGTTAATTAATTTGTTTTCCAACTTAGTTTTAATTAGGAGTTGCTTATAAAGAGAGTTATTTACAACTGATCATGAAAGTCAGGTTGTCTAGGCATATTTTAATTTGACTCAGGTTGCGAAAACCTACGCTATCATGTTAATAAACCTATTATTCTGATTATTGTTACTCAAATGTTTAAATTTCTCTTGGTCAATACTAGTTTTAATGATAGAAAAAATAATTAATTGAAAGAAAGAAAGACAACTGCGCTAATATTATGGAGGAGTGTATATAATTAATAAATTAATGTTGCACTTACCTAAACTTTCAGCTTACTTACCGACTAAAGAACTAAGGGTTGCTTTTTTTTNATTTACAATACAGTTCAATTTTTTCCGGTATTAAATATTAATTGTATCGTCTACAATTTAACGTAATAGTATAAAAAATAAGTGAGCAAGGTAATTATAATATTTCCTTGATTCGTGTCAATAATGAATATACCCATACACCTTATCACATTTTGTAATTATTCCTCACCGATATTAAACAATAATTCAACTATTTTCCGTATCCCATTCTAAAGTTGATATTTATTTAATTGTTTTTTTTTTTAATCTTATCTTGTTATCCATTGGGTTGCAAAATTGAATGAGGTAATAAAACTGGTAACTCCAATACCTCAATTTAACTCTATGCGTTGTCGCCTCGGAATGTAAAATACGATGTCAAAATCGGATCGTATATAATTTAAGAATTTATTAACTGAATAATTATTTAATTCAGTTACTGCATTATTTGTTCTTTTAAAAATTCCCCCTAAAAATCTTTGCTTAGTTGGATCGGTTGGTATTGGTTGGATCGAGGGGAAACAATCCCGGAAAGTAAAGGAGAAACAAATTAAAAACAAAAAAATTTAAGGAATTTTTTAAACTGAAATAAAAGTTGACTTAAAACCAAACCTGATTAATTAAATGAAACTATTTTATAACAAGGAAAAAGAATTAGAAGGCATGTCAGATTTCTTGGGTCAAAGATAACTCTTGGGTTACATCAGTGGTTGAAATAGATCTGTATTTATTAACGAAAACTTTAAATTCTATTCTATAATGCTGCCTGATTCCAACTTACTTAACCAACTTTATATGTTCACACTTCATTATAAATCAGAAGTTTGTTTATATACACGAGAAGTTTTGTTTTAATAACGAGAAGTTTTTTTATATACACGAGAAGTTTTGTTTATATAAATAAGAAGTTTTTACGTACAAACAAAAAGTTTGTTTATATTTTGAAGATAAGCTTCACTGTCTCACCTGAATACCTATGTACTATTACCTTTATTTTTTTCTCCGTCCAAAAATTGCGGTAGTATAGAATACCTGATTATACTGCTTAGAAAGGTATAGACAACCTGTCTAAGCAGTATATAACTATCTACTCTGTATATAGATCAATACATCTACATAAGCATGACACAAATCATAAATTGCATCGTACAATCAAAGTATTTATTGGGAATTGATGTACTCCTCCTTTTAAACCTTCGTGCTCTGTGATTTCATTATAATATTAAAACTAATACCATTATTATTTTTTTAGCCCATTTACCTACTTAAAAGTACGTTTCTGTATTGAACAATTGATTTTCTTTTTGCCAATTAGTAGGAAATTATCTACAATTAATTCTAATAATTAAAAATATCCTGAAAAATTCAATATAGTCACAAAAACGTTTTTGTTCGTGAAGATCTAACCTATTATTATCTAAATCTGGTTTGGACTTTTTATGTCTTTTAGTTCTGAATAATATATATTTGACCTATTGGGAACAGGTAGTATTGTTAATTTAAATCTATTGATTTTTAAAAGTTCCCCGAATCTATTTCAAGTTATCGTGTTTTTGTTTGTATACATACAATTACACAAATTACATCATGAACTACATTGTACTCTTTATAAATTTAAATGTTAATTCTTTTTAATTATAGAATATTCTTATTCATTTACATTTCTACATGCTAATTTGTTGTGCTAGGATTGATTGCAATGCAAGATACCGTCATTTACATTATGCTATGATAGTTATTATACGAAAGTTTTTTTAAAAATGCGGCTTTTAGCTATGAATTAGATCAACACATTCAATATTTTTGGTTATTGTGTAATGGTTGAAATACTACAAGGAAATTCCCAAGATAAAATAATCTTTACTTATGAATCATATTATTTTTTTATTGCTCTTAAAGATTATGCTTGACTAAATTTAGTTCAAGTGTATTGTAATCTCTTAAAACTGGTGTAAATAACAGTTTTTAAATATGTTTTATATTATTTTGTTAAAAATAAGGAAATAAAGAAAAAATAGTGGTGAGATAAAGATTACAACATAATCCTTAACAAAAATGTTAAATAAAATACTTAATTATTTAATTTATAATTTATTGTAAATGAAATCATCACCACCGGAATAAATTTGGATTTGTTGTTTTTAAATAGTTTTATTATTTAGCACATAAGGCTTATATTCACGTTGCAGGTTTAACGCATAAACTAAACATTTAGAAATAAAATAAAAGCATTTGGTAGATGAACAATAGAATCATTGGGGTTCAGGAATAAAAAAAAACGTCTCATAAAACGTTCTTCATAAAAGAAAAATTATTTTTTTATCATCGGGCAAAATCGACTCTCAACCTCTTCATACATCTTTAGTACTGTTGAGATGAGTTAAAATAAAAATAAGAATGATTCTGTACAGGAGTTAATAGATTAAATTTAAGTCAGAACAGAGATAAATTTTACTTCGAGGTTTTCAGAATTTCTGAAAACTTTTTTTCTTCTACCCACATCGATTTAATGACTTGAAGGAACCATTCATGTCAAATTTAAAGAAAAATAAATTAAAAAGAACACTGGATATCGGAACTAATTGTCGTATTTCTGAATTGTTCGGGTTATCGGGCTTTTTAGTTGTATTGTGTATTAACATTTCTAAAAATTTTCCTGATAATGTTTATCTGTATAACCGTTCCGGCCCTAAAAATACCAAGTATTTATGTTAAAAAAAAAAACATTTTGAATAATAATGAATAAGTTAAAACTTGGACAGATTGATTCTATATTTATGTAGGACGGCTGGTATAAAAGTACTGTATTGCTGGAAACACATTATATACGACTGAGAATAGGAGAGGTTTTTAAGAAACTCGTAGTCCCGGAAAATTTCACAAGGGTATCAGTATATTATAATGTTACAGCTTTTGTCCCCTCCAAATTTTGTTCGGAATATTTGGGTTCGGATTTCTGCGGGGTTCTACTTTGATTTGAATGCTTCTAGAAACATCCATGCCAAATTTCAAGTAAAAATTAAATAAATATGTATTTAAAAAAAATAAAATATAAATCACGTATACACATCGATTTTTAATAAGTGACTCTAAGGAAAATTCATTCCAAATTTCAAGAAATAGTCACATATTAATCTCATTATGTTTCCCCCTTTTACTTTTAACATACCTTGGGCAGAATTATAGTAGCTCCTCGACTGCATTGGTCATTGCTGCTTTCTTTATACTTTTTCAAAATTTATTTCTCATATTTATGTTGATTAAGTTCATTATTTGTGTTTTATTAAGTTTGAATAAGTATGAGTGTTGGAAATATCTTACTGTAGTTGCCTTGATAGTTTACTACTGAGACTGTGACAGGATATTGTAGAGTTGTCTAAGTCTGGTTCAAATAATGATTGTGGTATAACTATTTCTAGTTTGGCTGCTATAATATAAAGAAGCAGTCATGCGTGAAGGTTGTATAACTTCTTACTATGATGAATTGAACTATTTATGTGCCCAAGTTTCTTTTAGCCATGTCTAATATTCTGTTGCAATGTCTTAAAGTGTGACATGATATCAATAATTGAGTCTGTTGTAGAATAAGTATAACGGATATAGTTTTAAGCAAAATATATTTTAAGAACAAGACAAACATGTCAACAATAATAATAATATCAAAACCTGTCAAACCCTGACAGCTATCTATATTACATCTGTGTGAAGGCGTATCCTAAGAGATCCTTAACAATCTCTTATTAGAGTAATCCTTAAATTAGTAATACATTAATTCCTAAACTAACTAGTTTTTGGCCAAAGTCCGTTTTTTGTCTGCACTGATTGATGGCCGAGAGGTCGAAAACCAATTCTTCCGGTAATAGAGAGATAGCTTTTGGAAAACTCATTATTATAAAATTTCGTACTTTTTGTCTCGCACTGTTAGTTTGTCGAATAAAAGCCAAAGAACCTGTTTATTGTGTAAAAAAAAAGAAAAGAAGTTAATACATATACAGTGTCGCCCAGTTTCGCTACACTTGTGAACCGATTTTGATTTAGTTTTTTTTTAAGTTCTAGCAAATCTCAGTTAGAACAACTAATTTTTGAATTCATTGTTATATTTCATATGTAACAAATTGTTTCTTCATTAGTGTCTTTCTAATCAGCTGTTTGAAGTCAGTTGTTCCACGCTGCATTTAACAATACTTTTACTGTACGAATTTTGTCTGCTTTTTAGACCAACAAGATGTACTATCAATTTCATCTTAACAACAGGTAATGGTGTTGGTCACACATATAGTTTAGTTTTTACCTTCACCTTGTAACGGAAAATGTGGTTTCGCCTTGTAACGATGTTAATATTAATTCGATTAGATTTATTACTGGTGATAGTTAGACTAGGTCAGCAAAGTCGACGTATTTTCACGCTCTGTATGTGCTCGCGTCTCGTTCACTTCCCCTTCACTCTTCCACGTAGTCTTGATGTCTTGTTTCGGTCGCTTCCTCGGTCACACTCGAATTATAATTGACTGCACAATGTGTATCACTGTTTCTTCGTATTATTATTATTTTTTATTTTTTTTTTTTAACATTTTTTATAATTTATCCATTCCTCTTTTCCTTATTAATTTGTTGCTAAAAATTATAAATGTAATGCAAAAGATAATGTTTTAATTAATTATTTAAGCCAAAAAAAAACAAAAAAACATTTGTTTATTTAAAAAGTAATTTAATTAGTGGAGTTTAGTTTTGGTGTCATTCATTATTTTATATGATTTTTATCTTTTATTTAGTTGTAATGGTATATCATTTTAATTAGGTAATTTATTTTAATACTAATCCATGTTATTTAGTATTTAATATTATTTAGAGTATAACAAATTGTTATTTTCTTTATTTAATTAATTTTTATCTTTGAACTTATAAATCATTTTTGAATAAAATTTTTGAGAGATAATAAAAGAAAAGGGACTAGTTTACCCCCCTCCCCCCTTTTATTAGGAGTGATCAAAGATAGAATATTAATGACAATTAAGTAACTTATTACAATACTTAACGCACCTTCTTGGTTTTGAGAAATAAAAAATTTTCGGAGGTTAGGTAAAATCTTAAAATTTCGAATCTGCTCTATTATCTGCTGTTGTGTATTCTGCTTTTCTGTTTTAACATTATGAGTTACAAGGTAATTAATCGAAATCTTCTTAAGGGCACTGCTTCCCTGTTTGCTTTCCTGTTTTTCCAGGGAAATAAGTTCTGTTTCACACTGGTATTTCCGGGAAAAAGGCTTATTATATGGTTTACTTCGTAATAAGAGACTACATTTTAGATGTTTCCATTTCATTTAAATGTAGAAGCTTTTCTACTTCTCTAATTGGCAGACTTTTTTTGTATAGAAAACGTTACATGATCAACAAATTGTTAATCCTTTTAGATATAAAGGGAATAGAAGGTTTTTTTAATCTAAAAATATTCATTTTCTGTATTATTCCGTATTCTGGGGTAAATAAATAAATTGGTTCGACTATTTTTACCGTCTTGAAAAGATACAAAATAATTTGTTTCTTAACAAATAGAGAGAAATAGACAAAGGGGGAAAAATGATAACCGATACAAACGACCTCGAAAGTTTTTTCTTTTATTACTTTACCAAATTTAATTAAACGGTCAGAATTGTATTTGAACCCCTTCCCTTCATTAAAATTGTCTACTCAGCCAGAATTTTATTGCTAACAATTATGCATTGTAAGTTGTAAGTTAAAATAACATACATACATATTTTTATTTCAGCAAATTGTTACTGCTTTGCCACAATTTAATTAAACATTTTTTTCAGAAACTCTTTTTAAACTCCTTCATTAGAATTTATATTGAGAGAATTCAATCCCTTTTTTACTTTCTCATTCTTACTATAAATATGGAGAGAAAATTTTGTGATAACGTGAATCTTGTTGAATACGTGTTTCAAGTGTCTAAAAAATTAACTTTTGTAAAATACTTTTTATTTATATAGAATTTCTTTCTTAGGTCTATGTGGGTAGTGTTTAGTTAAAAAATTGTGTTTACTTCTTCATTTTTTTCCCAAATCACCTGCTATATTTCAACCCCACCTTGGGTCATTTTCAAGCTGTTTTCGAATTCAATTTGAATCCTAGTCTAAAATTTCTAAATTTAAAATCTAAAATTTGTCCACTGATCTCAGTGGACACTTTTTCTTATAGAAAATGAATTATATTTTATTAGTTTGTTTGTTTAAAAATTGTTTTTTAATAGATTGACAAGGCTGTGAAGACAGCGGATAATAAAAAATGTTTTGGAGATTGAAAGTTAGAGTTTAATACAGAAAACACAAATTTTAGACTAGGATTCAAATTGAATTCGAAAACAGCTTGAAAATGACCCAAGGTGGGGTTGAAATATAGCAGGTGATTTT
>KZ651690.1:264232-294720 GCA_001010745.2 Gerris buenoi | reverse complement strand
AGTTGGGTATCAAATGAAAGCTGCTGAAGAGTAGGACACAAATATATATTTGCTTTTTTAAAGTTTGCATTCCTTATTGGTTTATTACTGATAAAAAACATTGTGACCCCCCGGGGAATCGAACCCGGACTCTTGAGATCGAAGACCAGAAATCATAATTACATAATGGGTATGCTTACTCATCTACAAAACCCTAAAAAGTACTTGGGGCAAGTACTTCCCTGTGATTTTTAATAAATCATAAAAAAAATGTATTTGAAATTGATAGTAAAACAAAACTTTTTTTATACTCTTTTGTTTTTATTATATGTTGTTAAAGAAGTACATAAGTTTACTATATCCTCACAACTTTATTTTTAACTCTTTTTTGTAATCTCTTACTCCAAATAATTCTGACTTACTCTATCCTAAGGAGACTTTACGTCTTAAGTAGTAAATACCCTGGTGACTTATCTCCCTAATATTTTTTTATGTATCTATTTATTTATTTATGATTAACAGCTTTGTTTTTAATGGTCTGATGTCAACTAATTTTCACGACCACTTTTAATTTTTGTTTAAGGAGACCTAAATCTGTCATTAATTGTTGTTACTTTATTATTATTTCTTAATATAACAATTATTAAGATGGTACTTAAAATAGAATGTTAACTCTATATGTATGTTTATATCTATGATTCTATCATACCTCAATAAATACACTAATATAGTGTGTTGTTGTGTGTGGTCAGTGGTCATTAGGGATGTATAAAAAACATACTCTCCTTTTTTTCGTTTGCTATATTTCGACCTATTCTTGAATCATTATCGTTTGTTAAGATCTAAATATTTGTATGAAAACAAAAAGGTCAATTTTTTAAAAGTGCTATTTGCACTTAAGTCTCCTAATTATCTCCATACTGAGAAGGACTATACCCCTGAAGTCCAAATATTATTATCAATCTGATTCCTTATTATATATACATACTATAAATGACTTGCTCTTCCATGTTTAAAAAAAAATTACAATCCTTGCACTCTAAAAACTCAAATAAATTACTATAATAAACAACATTTTAAATAATGAAACAATTAAAACAAATCGCAGCTCTAGTATTACTTTTTTTGTATCAAAATCACACTAATTATTATTGCGAGGAATCACCTTTCATCTACACTAATAAAGATTGGCAGAAATTAATTAGAATTATCACTTTATTATTAACAATAAACTAATTAAGCTTAGTATTTGAGTAGAATTATTTACAAATTAACTCCACTAATTGTTGGACGAAATAAATAACTAGAATTTACCCGAAAACATATTCTTACTTTGAGTATTATTTTTATTTATTTGAAATTAAATGAAGCATAACATTTGTATACCATGATTCTGATTTTGTTTTAGGATTTTTTTTCTCTCTCTCTTTCCCTCTTATTTAGCTTACTGGTTCTTTTTACCTGTCTGGGTATATTAAATACAATATATAAAAATATATATATATTTGTTATATAGCTAAGAAATAACACTTTTTTATTTACTGTTAGTTGGTATTATGCGAAGCGTGCATTCGCATTAGATAAGTTACTTATTGTGTATTGCTGTTAATCTCGTATTGAAATAAATTATCAGTTTAAATAGATAGGTGATAGATTGGTTTGTTTAAATGGTTTTTGAAAATGAATAGTTGCTGATTACAAATTTATTATATTTCCGGATAGCTTAAAAATGCTAAGGATTGATGCAGTTTCGTTGTTTTTTGTCGACTTGTTTTTTTTTTTTTTTTTAAAGTTTAGGATTACGAACTGTCTTGAAGGTTCTGTGTGCTGCTAACTTCCTTTTGAACTTTTCATTGTGAAGGGCCTAAAAAGTAGCAAAAAGCTTTTTTATGTGTGACGCGGTTTTTTTCTGTACTTTCGCTTGGGCCATGTGGCAGACTTTTTCTAGAAGCTTCCTGCCTGCCCGCATCCTCTGTATTCTGATATGCCGGTTTCTCTTGTCTCAACCCAAGAAAGCTCAAGTTCTAAGTGATAACCTGTGTACTGGTGTACCCGTGGTATCATCTCGAGAGAGTACAAGTCTCTCCGCCCTACACTTGGCCTATGCTTTGTACACGTGGAACCATTTTCAATCTCATTTCTAATTTCTAAAGTAGCCCCTTTTTTGTTTTACTAAAGAGTACTTAAAAATAACTTGCTTATTTGTTCTTTTAATAAGTAAAGTTTGCGGTAGAAGTTCTAAAGTTGTCAAAATTTAATAAAAAAAAACTCCCCAACGAAGTTTGTGCATTGAAACAAGAGGTTTGTTCCAACCACACTTCAAACTAGTTTGAAACTGTCCGACGCATGCGCATCGGACCAAAATTGAACTCCTGTTGCTAATGCGCATGTGTCGGACAGTTTGAAACTAGTTTGAAGTGTGGTTGGAACAAACCTAAGGAACACGTAAACCAAATCGGTCTACTTTGATATGATTTGAGTCAAAGTGCGCTATCACGTGATGCGCTGTAATACATTTCATGCACTACTTTCATACACTGCTCTGTTGTTTGATACTTGTAGCCCATAGAAAAGCATTACAAACACAAAAGTTGTAGCAAATTTCAATGCTCAGACTAAGTTCAATAAGGAGTGTTATCGGTCAAAGCGTTCACGCGCAATACTCTTGCAAATGTTAGCTTAAAATGTCAAATTGAAGTATTAGAGTGTGGAAAGATTCTATATTTTTCTATTTTTTTGAGACTTTTTTTTTTTTTTTTCAAATAAAATTTGTTAGTTAAACCAATAGCGACATTGCTAGAAAGATGACCTAATCTATTTGATTGTTCTTAACTCTAAACGTTTCAAAAAGAGAAATATGAAAGTAGAAACAAATTCTATTTTTTTTTGTCTATCCCTCGCAATTAAATAAAAACGAAAGTGCTTTTAAGATATCTTCTAAAGATATCAATCAAACGAATTATAAAAATGAGTGAAAGGTAATAACTTGAACTTAATACTGTCTATTCATTTACTTGCATTGAAATGTTTGTTGCTTAGAATTTAATAATGTACACAAATAGTTAAGGCTGCTCCATACACCAGGTCAAAATGACTTTTTTAACAACATTTTTCTTGGGGTAGGGATCTTAAAATTTGTAAATCTATTGAAATTGAATTTTTGCTATTATCAAATTTTTTCTTCTTATATACTACGTAACGAGAAAGTAAAAGTTGTAGAAATTACGTATTATTATAGAAATCTTGTTAAAAAAAATAATACTGCATGGTTTAATTTACCAAGATTCATTGTGTCATTATTCGGTTACCTATTTTCTTTATTTAGTTGTAGTACACTTTCCCTTTAGTTTATGATGTGGCGTGGATTTTTCACGCCTTCAGTTTTATATATAGAATACTTAGGTTAAAGAGGTTTGCTAGTTAAGTCTTGAGATAGTGGAGTGTGGTTGTTTCACTCTACGAAGCCTTGTTATTCAACAACAGATGTTCCGAGTTATCCTGATGATGACAACCGCTGAAACCCTGCGCCATCTCCTAGCACACCTGTCAACTTGTAGTTAACCAAATTAGCTGATGGACATAAACACATGGTTGGGCTTATGTCATTCTAAAAGAATAGAATTATTATTCCCCTTCCCCTAGTGATGAATAGTTTTTTTATTTTTAGATAACAGATTGGTATCTAAATAAACATTTTTTTTTTTTTTGTTATTATTATTATTATAAACTAAACTAAAAAAATAAATAAATAAAAAAATAAATAAATAAATAAATGGTAATATATGGTAATAAACAATAACTATGTTTAATTATATTTAATTATTCGAATATAAAATGTATATTAAAAGCAATTGAACTGAGGCTGGCAAAGATAAAATGGTTAAGTTTTTGTCAAACTAAAAGTTTTTAGTATAGTTTAGTTTTTTCCAGAAATTGAGCATCGCCAGTGATTTATAATAAAGGTGCGTTTACACCTGACATTTATGTCACACAGAAATCTCAGTAGTGTAAACACGGAAAGATTTATGTCTGAGAGTTATGTTTCTACTCTCAGCTATAAGTGTCGACACTTCTATAACAACTGATGTAAACACCGATTATTATAATTTTCGTATATTTAATGCAAATGTAAGCATTACGAGAAGTATCAGACATATATCTCCGACATAAATCCCTAGCCGTTTCTCTTAGATGTAAACACTCAAAGCAATTTCTGTCTGACACTTGACATTTATTGCCGGAGAGAAGTGTCAGGAGTAAACGCACCTTAACATTCAGTTTGCTTGAAAAAGTCAGTAGTCGAAACTAGCCTACTTTAAACATTTAGTTCTATTATTAGCAATATAAATCTTCTAAAACTGGCTTCTAGCTATATTTAAAAGTTGAAAACAGTAGATAAACAAGCTAATCGACTTATATACGTTTTGTTTATCACTTGACTAAACGGAGTGGGGGCAAACCAGTGTATACGTCTCCACGGCTTCAACCTGATCCACCAGTATAGTAGATCGACAAGTATAGGGGAATTTCTTTTACCTTGAACAGTTATAGAACTTACTTGATCAATTTTAGGGAGAGAGGATACTTTCAGAGTGGAGACTGGCAGCAATACTTTAGCCACAATCCCGTTTTTACCAGCTATCATATCAGTATTAGCGATGTTGATTTTTTTTAAGTACCTATGGTCAGGAAACCTCCCCAACTCTTAACTACCTTCAATATTACTTTTAAACTAAAGTTCATTAAAGGTTTCGTCGGCAATAGTTACTGCTCATTTTGACTTTTTAATTATGTTTGTTGGATGACCAAAGGAAATAACGTTATTATCGATTAACTGGAGCCAAAACAAACGGCCAATTTTGTCCCATCCTTTAATAAATGAAGCGAAACTGATAACACTACAACTAAGACTTGTAACTTAACATAACAATGGATCTTTTGATGCTGAAAGCATTAGTTTGCTGTTCGACGCAGTTGCTCGAACCTCCATCACTTTAAACTGTTGAAGGCCAGTTTTGAATTTGGTTCCGCTCTGAAAACAGTTCGAGGTCTCGGTGGGACTTTGTCTAGTTAAGTCTGTTGTCCGTGACTTGTCAGCAGCTTCCAAGATATCCTTCTTTTCTTCCTTTTCCTCGTTAGACCGAAGCGAATCCGTAATGTTCACGTCCTGTTCATAACACCGAGTCTAGAATTACTCCGCGATTCCTCTTCACGCTTGGCTTTTAAACCTTCTGCGATCTTTCGTTGCTTTTTTTTCCCCCTGATACCATCTCTTACTAAGATGTACTCTTTCTCTTTATAATATTTTGTTGAGGGAATCTAATCGCCTTTAAAGCCTTGAGTGCAATCTTATCCTTGGATTTATAATTGTATTTTATATATTTTTTAAGTCTTGTGTTTAAGTATTGACTTGAGTGTACAGGAAACGTGATCATGGCTTAACGTGTTAAATTTATCTTAATCTCAGATTAATCTTTTCTGAAAATGTGTAATATTGTTTTTATAAAACTAGAATATACGTTTATCATTGTAATCGATTTTTTCATTAGAAACGCGTTTACAGACCCTAGTCTTCTCAGATAAAGATTCTAGACTTTTCATAACATTGGTTCTGATTGTGGTTGGTACAGTATAACAACTTGCCCAGTAACAACCAATACCCTGCTGCAATTTTGGAAGCAATCGAGTAAAGTGTCTTTACATAAGTTTAAAAGATCTAATAAACTGTGATAATTAAGCACATATGTAAAGAGAAAGTATTGTGGTGTCTCCTATATGTTGGTGTTTGGCACAACACTTCATAAATATCGTCAATTAATCAAATTAGACATTCTGGGATTTTTATTTACAGTATGTATTTCCATGAGTCCGAGAAATTTTATTTTAGACTTAGTCGGACAGGATTTTTCATGAGGCATGATAAATCAATGAATTGACAATCGCCATATTGAAGTATCGATGTAGATCCATA
Organism: Gerris buenoi; assembly: GCA_001010745.2. NCBI lineage: Eukaryota > Metazoa > Arthropoda > Insecta > Hemiptera > Gerridae > Gerris > Gerris buenoi. The sequence goes on along the minus strand of KZ651690.1, from coordinate 288,770 downwards.
TTGAATTTTTAATATCCTTATTCAACAAAATATGTATGTATACCGTTTTGCCCTACGTGGAAAATCATTATTATTAAAGCCTAAAGAGCGAATTGCGTATAAGCCTATAGATTTCCTGATTCGAAGCCTGGCGCCGGAGTATAATTTTCATCTATTCTCCTTCCGATTTTAATAATTGCATACACTAAATATTTACAATTTTCCTTAAAAATAAATATCTTTAACAAAATACTGATAAAAAAATACAGAGAATTCAATAAAATTCTTATCTTTGTAAATGAAACAACCAAATTATTTTATTATGTAAATATAAAATACATCATATCAAAAATGATCTAATTATAATTTATTATATTGTTTGTAGATGTTTATCGTGTCACAATAAGGACTCATTTCCTGACATAATAAATCTCATCAATAGAATAGAAACTCTAAAAGATATACATAAACATCTGACAGTGATATCATTGTTGAAACTTATTACCATATTAAAATATTTTCTTCTTTTTTTTTTATAAAATTATATATACGCGTCATTTAAATGCCTTATCAGTGACTGGCATTCACCTTCTTCCTAGCAAAGGGTTTTTTTAAATCATATCAGACTTCCCGGATATTTTTTTATCATTATCTTGAAAAAAAAATGATGATAACGAATGGGGTTTTAAAAAAAAACAAACTTTGTATGTTTCTTTTTATTATTTTACTATTGTTTTGAAAGTGTGTGAACTATGCATCCTATTATTTTAGTCCTTACTGTTATTATATTGATGTTTTAATCTACAATAATATGTTCTTTTGTTTATGACACGATGAATTATTTAAAATAATATTTCATGGAGTTAGTTGATGACGTGTTTGATGGTTTGTTGTATTATCTCACCATCTTTAAACTTCTTAGTGTGGTTTAAAATATTTATGTCAATGTTTTATTATATTGCAGTTTTGTTTACTTATTTCTTACGAGCCACAAGTAAAGAAAGCAATGCGATCATTCTAAAGATAGAAAAAGAAATATTGTATTCATATTAAAATTTCTCTTAATGCGTTACAGATATCAGGGAAAATTTTGGTCTCGTTTTTGTCAATTAAACTTTTGAATACGTGTAATAATTGCTATACGTTTCTCTGAGTTTTCAAAAACCCATGGAAACGATGATTTCAAAACTTTTTGAGTTCAAAGTCACAACACCAAATTTTTGGTTTTGAATTGAAACTTTTTTGAAAATATAGCATTGAATTAAAATCAGAATTGAGACAATAGGCATGCTAAGTAGAGATATGATTAACTGACTTAACTATAACTAGCCTGAGGGTTTATAGTTTTCAAAGTTGTTAGAACTGTTTTGAAAAGTCCTCATAGAAACACTTTCAGTATGAAACTAAAACAGTTTCCAAAACGACTTTGAAAACTCATGGAAACCTAGTAATTAAATTTTACATTAAATTTTAAATTTTTACATTAAATTTTACATTAAATTTTACATTAAATTTCAAATTTTTGAAGAAAAGGGTATTCATTACTTGTTCCCCGTACCCCTTTGAACCAAAATTTATAGTTCAAAATTCGTGGACAGTTACCTTCCCCTGGCTTTGAAGGTCAAGTGTGCAAATTAAGTAATTAATTTTACATATAGTATTAGTTAGTTAATTAGTTATATACTATATAGTATTATAGTTATATCGTATAGTAATTAGTTATATAGTAATAATTAGTTTTACATCTATAGTAATTATTTTTACATCTTACTAGTAATTAAATAAAAAATAAATCCTCTAGAAATCAAAACATGTAAACTACTACCTTTCAATTTCTAGCGGGATTGCATATTTTTATAGTATTTTTTTAATGCTACATATTAAGTTTTTAACATCACTCATGGTTTAAAATCTATCTTATTATACATTATTACAATCATTATATTGGTGCAGTTGTAGTACGCGAGGATACCATGTGTCTATCTAAGGGGCAGACGTTTTCATGTTCATATTTGATTTATTGTTTTAAAAATTATTTCGATGTTACCTACCCAGGATTAGGTCGTTAAATAACGGAGAAAATAGCTAATTTACATGGATATAAAATATCCAACCATGCAGAAAATTAGAACCTAGAAAATACTAACATTGATAGATGCTTTCACAGTTTGCTTGAAGTTTTCATTTATTTTTCTAATGACATAGTATGCTTTTAAATAATCACTACTAAATCATTATTAGTTTCTTGTAGGACTTCAAAGATTGTGTTCTCGCATTGTCTAGATAGAGTCTAGAGTCTAAAAGTTTCAACTCTATAAATAGATATTGAGATATATTTAGACATAAACATTGTTGTCTTTGATTCCAGACAACACTGATTCTCTGAGATATTTGTACCACCCTGATTTGACCTGATGCCAAGTGGTCACTGGTCTAAGTGCTCAGCATAGACTTCGGTGACCAGTGCATTTAACGTTGCAAGGGCGTTGGCATTTCATTCATCGTAATAAACGAGGAAGGAAGTAGAAAGTCATATCCGGAGAATGTTTTCAAACTAATGAGATGCAATTCATGTGTAATTATTATTTTGTACAATTATAATTGAAAAAAAGGTGTTTGTATGTGAATTGCATTTAAAACATTTAGCACGTTTAATCTGTTTTTATTCTTCTCTATAATCTCAAATGTAAATTAACTGTTAAAGAACGGCAATTAATTATTTTTCTAATATTAAAAAAAAGTGAATTGGGTATGAAAAAAATAAACATCTTATAAGATTTCGATTTTTACTTTAAAAAATATAACAATGGATCCTCGTAATTGTTTTCTTTCTTACCAATGTCAAACATGGAAGTAAAATCAATTATTCAAAAAGAAAATCAAAAGTGTAAGATGAGTTGAAACAAAACAATGTCCAGCTAGGTCGGAATTAAGTGAAAGTGGTCATCTGTATCCCACGAGTCTGATGTTCTGCAGGAACTTGGTTAGTGATGTGATGCACGCGAGCAGAACAAAACCTTGCCAGTTTCAAATAAACAACTCACTTGATACGGTTTCGTTTTTGTTTGTGTATGCACTCCCGAGTTCTTTCGATAATTTGTTTCTAAAATGGAAAGAAAACAAAAAGATCTCATTTATTGTTAAAAAAATATAAAGGGGAAAATCTTGTTATACTTTTGTTTTCTTACGTCAGGTGGATAAAAATTGTCGCTTTCTCAGCAGGCGATGAGATTGTCATTGAATTAAGACTTTTGCTGCAGGTGATGAGGTTGTCATTGAGTTAGTGCTTTCGCTGCAGGCGATGAGATTGTCATTGAGTTAGTGCTTTCGCTGCAGGTGATGAGATTGTCATTGAGTTAGTACTTTCGCTGCAGGCGATGAGATTGTCATTGAGTCAGTGCTTTCGCTGCAGGTGATGAGATTGTCATTGAGTTAGTACTTTCGCTGCAGGCGATGAGATTGTCATTGAGTCAGTGCTTTCGCTGCAGGTGATGAGATTGTCATTGAGTTAGTACTTTCGCTGCAGGCGATGAGATTGTCATTGAGTCAGTGCTTTCGCTGCAGGTGATGAGATTGTCATTGAGTTAGTACTTTCGCTGCAGGCGATGAGATTGTCATTGAGTCAGTGCTTTCGCTGCAGGTGATGAGATTGTCATTGAGTTAGTACTTTCGCTGCAGGCGATGAGATTGTCATTGAGTCAGTGCTTTCGCTGCAGGTGATGAGATTGTCATTGAGTTAGTACTTTCGCTGCAGGCGATGAGATTGTCATTGAGTCAGTGCTTTCGCTGCAGGTGATGAGATTGTCATTGAGTTAGTACTTTCGCTGCAGGCGATGAGATTGTCATTGAGTCAGTGCTTTCGCTGCAGGTGATGAGATTGTCATTGAGTTAGTACTTTCGCTGCAGGCGATGAGATTGTCATTGAGTCAGTGCTTTCGCTGCAGGTGATGAGATTGTCATTGAGTTAGTACTTTCGCTGCAGGCGATGAGATTGTCATTGAGTCAGTGCTTTCGCTGCAGGTGATGAGATTGTCATTGAGTTAGTACTTTCGCTGCAGGCGATGAGATTGTCATTGAGTCAGTGCTTTCGCTGCAGGTGATGAGATTGTCATTGAGTTAGTACTTTCGCTGCAGGCGATGAGATTGTCATTGAGTCAGTGCTTTCGCTGCAGGTGATGAGATTGTCATTGAGTTAGTACTTTCGCTGCAGGCGATGAGATTGTCATTGAGTCAGTGCTTTCGCTGCAGGTGATGAGATTGTCATTGAGTTAGTACTTTCGCTGCAGGCGATGAGATTGTCATTGAGTCAGTGCTTTCGCTGCAGGTGATGAGATTGTCATTGAGTTAGTACTTTCGCTGCAGGCGATGAGATTGTCATTGAGTCAGTGCTTTCGCTGCAGGTGATGAGATTGTCATTGAGTTAGTACTTTCGCTGCAGGCGATGAGATTGTCATTGAGTCAGTGCTTTCGCTGCAGGTGATGAGATTGTCATTGAGTTAGTACTTTCGCTGCAGGCGATGAGATTGTCATTGAGTCAGTGCTTTCGCTGCAGGTGATGAGATTGTCATTGAGTTAGTACTTTCGCTGCAGGCGATGAGATTGTCATTGAGTCAGTGCTTTCGCTGCAGGTGATGAGATTGTCATTGAGTTAGTACTTTCGCTGCAGGCGATGAGATTGTCATTGAGTCAGTGCTTTCGCTGCAGGTGATGAGATTGTCATTGAGTTAGTACTTTCGCTGCAGGCGATGAGATTGTCATTGAGTCAGTGCTTTCGCTGCAGGTGATGAGATTGTCATTGAGTTAGTACTTTCGCTGCAGGCGATGAGATTGTCATTGAGTCAGTGCTTTCGCTGCAGGTGATGAGATTGTCATTGAGTTAGTACTTTCGCTGCAGGCGATGAGATTGTCATTGAGTCAGTGCTTTCGCTGCAGGTGATGAGATTGTCATTGAGTTAGTACTTTCGCTGCAGGCGATGAGATTGTCATTGAGTCAGTGCTTTCGCTGCAGGTGATGAGATTGTCATTGAGTTAGTACTTTCGCTGCAGGCGATGAGATTGTCATTGAGTCAGTGCTTTCGCTGCAGGTGATGAGATTGTCATTGAGTTAGTACTTTCGCTGCAGGCGATGAGATTGTCATTGAGTCAGTGCTTTCGCTGCAGGTGATGAGATTGTCATTGAGTTAGTACTTTCGCTGCAGGCGATGAGATTGTCATTGAGTCAGTGCTTTCGCTGCAGGTGATGAGATTGTCATTGAGTTAGTACTTTCGCTGCAGGCGATGAGATTGTCATTGAGTCAGTGCTTTCGCTGCAGGTGATGAGATTGTCATTGAGTTAGTACTTTCGCTGCAGGCGATGAGATTGTCATTGAGTCAGTGCTTTCGCTGCAGGTGATGAGATTGTCATTGAGTTAGTACTTTCGCTGCAGGCGATGAGATTGTCATTGAGTCAGTGCTTTCGCTGCAGGTGATGAGATTGTCATTGAGTTAGTACTTTCGCTGCAGGCGATGAGATTGTCATTGAGTCAGTGCTTTCGCTGCAGGTGATGAGATTGTCATTGAGTTAGTACTTTCGCTGCAGGCGATGAGATTGTCATTGAGTCAGTGCTTTCGCTGCAGGTGATGAGATTGTCATTGAGTTAGTACTTTCGCTGCAGGCGATGAGATTGTCATTGAGTCAGTGCTTTCGCTGCAGGTGATGAGATTGTCATTGAGTTAGTACTTTCGCTGCAGGCGATGAGATTGTCATTGAGTCAGTGCTTTCGCTGCAGGTGATGAGATTGTCATTGAGTTAGTACTTTCGCTGCAGGCGATGAGATTGTCATNTATATGTGTGTGTTATCATCGTAGCGCCCAAGGTATTTAACCTAGAGAGTTGAAACTTGGCAGAAAAATCTGTCCTAACCTGTAGTTGTGCCGCCCGGAAAATAGATTTTTTTCCGCCATCTTGAACCCAGTTTCCTTAGTCAGCAAAAATTAACAAAAAATCATAATAAATCTAAAATGGTCCTGATCGAGTTGAAATTTGGCACGAATGTACCTCTCTGTATGACAAACAAGCCCGCCAAATTTCATTTTGATATTGGCCGCCATTTTGAATGTTTAAACTTAGACGGTTAATGATGACGAAAATATAAATAGGATTTTAAGATATAGCATATTGTTGGAACCGGAAAAAATTAAGGAACAAATATGAAAAAACCCCATGAAATTCCATTTATTAGTTTAAAAGTTATAAGCGAAAGTATTTATTTTATTAGTGCGATGATTTTCATGACGTCAAAGTTTGTTTACATCTGTCAAAATACCGCCAAATTCAAATAATTAAATAAAACATAGGTATTAAAAATAAGGTTTTTTTTTAAGAATGATAATAAATTAGTTAGTTTAGAACGGTCACCCATCCAAGTACTGACCACGTCCAACGCTAATGCTACCTCCTGCAGCGAAGCAGCAGGAGAGGCCACTTTAGTGGCCTCTGAAGTGAGGAAAAGTTCCGATGTACCACGTACCCGATTTTGTTTTATTATTTTAAATGCATTTAACGGACCCAAATAAAATATTACTTTCCAAATACTGTTATATAGGGTTTATACTAATTATGTAATAGGTTGTATACAAATTAAGAGGGGTTATTCATTGGACTATTTAAGAATAATTTGACCTCAGATGATTTTTTAGAATTTAAAAAAATATTTATATTTTAAAGATGCAGGGCTGGATTTGATTTGAAGAATAAACAAATAAAGAAAATTAATTTAAAAAAATGAATTATAGGTGATTGGATGGAATTCAATCTAAATTTAAGAACGTCACTTGTGGGGTGACTGTCTTATTTGACCAATATTTCTACGGAGAAGATTTACCGGCGTGGAATATCGAAATTTTTTGAAGAATTACTACGTGGATTTCTAGAGAATGTACCAATAGCAACGAGTATTGTAATTGTTTTTATGTACGTCAATGCACCAGCTTATTTTAGTGTGGTTGCTTGCGATATATTATTAAACAACATGTGAAATGTGAATATCACTGCAATGACCGAGCGAGTAGCCCTTACTTATGGCCTGCCCGATCGCCTAAATTAAATCCCTTGGATTTTTTCCAAGGAGGCCATATAAAGTCATGAGTGTAAACTACTGCTGTAGATAATGTAGAGTAGAGGATTTGAAAATATCTTATAATAGTACAACGGTGCAATACTGTATGAGGCACATTCAATAAAGTAATTATACTATAATTACCTGTTATTTTTGAGAGAGTTCGTCAGCCAATGAGGAGTAAAGATTAGATGTCATCACATCTGGGGATAATCATTTTCAGCAATATTAGTAATTCAGAATGTTGAATGTAATAAATATTGATTTATTTGTGCATCTAGCCCTGTCTCTTTATATCGCCCTTACACGTATAATAATATATACGTGTGGGTGTTTATATATATNGACTACGTTTCTAATAAAAGTCCCGAGTGAGTCAGGTCTAGCAGGTGAATAACAGTCAATGAGTAGATTCCAACTCGGAGGTCAACAAGGGTAAATTCATTTTACAAAGAACAAATAATGTCCTTCGACGAACTCTATTTATACAATGCGTTAGCAATTCATAAAACGACAAATATTTATAGAATCTTATTCGTAAATGAATAATTTCATTTGAAACAACTCGATTTTTTCGAATTTTCCTTCCGAGTTTTCGTAAGGCAACATCAGCATTGTGATCTTTCTGAAGACGATTCTTTTACGCCTCCGAACTTAAAATATCCTGGACAGAAAGCGTTCCGGGGAACCTTTTTCCGTCTTGTATCGGTCTGTTTGCCGATAAAACTACCCGTCCGATTATTATGAAATTTGAAAAGTGTGTCAAAATTATTAGCCTAAAAATAAATGTGTACTAGCTGGAAACAGAAGAAGAACCTAATAATCAAACTCTCAATCACTAGGGTAACCTGGGTAACATTATTTTAAAGTTGACATGCTAAGTTTTTTACTAACATATAATTACTAACATTATAACATTACATTATACATTACAGATTATACATTACATTAATAACTTACATACAGGGTGGACCAAAAAAAACATAGTTCAACTTCTGTAATAGATAGAGATATGGGGTTTGCGGGTTCTAAAACTACATTCAAAACATTAAACCCTATTGAGTGAAAGCTATGAAATCTTGTCTGGTATTATACTTTTGATTAAATAAATTACCATATGGGAGGGGGGGGGGGTCTTTGTTGGTAAGTGGGAGGAGTCCCTCAGTGTTTTAACAAACATTAAAGATCGGTTAAGCACAATATTGCCTGAAATTAAAGATCAAATGCTAAAATACACGTTTATGCAAGATGTTACCCCGTCCCATCGCTCCTTGCAAACAATTCAATAACTTGCAAGAGAATTGCCCAGACTTCAGGCAACATTGTGCTTAACACATCTTCAATGTTTGGTATAGTTATTATAACTTATAACACTGAGGGACTCCTCCCCCTTACTTACAAAGACCCCCTCCCCCCTTCACCATATGGTAATTTATTCTATCAAAACTTTAAGACCAAAAAACTATTAGGTACTACCCGGACAACGACTTTTTTTTAAGATCATACCCCGCAAATCCATATCTTTATCTATTACAGATGCTGAACTATAAGTGTTCAAAAAAGTGCGTTTTTTTGGCTCACCCTGTATATATATCGTTTGTGTATCGTATACATATTTTAGTTGATATCACAGTTTTGCTCTTGGGAGGCGTAATAATATACCTTTTATGAACCTAATAAGTAATTTTTGCGTCAGAATTATTAAGTAACTTTAAAGTCAGTCCAAAATCCCATCAAGTTTTAGGGGGGTGTTAGGATTATGGTTTTTGTCTTACAGCTGAGTAAGATAATTTAAAAATCCCTTTCTTTGTTTTATCCGACTTTTTTAGTAGTTAATTTGAGAAGTTCTTAGCTTTGAGTTACTGTTCACGCTATTGAGCCCTACTTTAGTACAGTCTAATTCAATTTCTCATTTATTATGCTTTTTTAGACTCCTTTATTTTCCAGACTAATTGTATTATATTATTAATGGTTTTTTTTTTCTTTGTTTTCAAGTTGTCTGGTTTGAAGGTATTATTTGGAAACTTGTTATCTTTTGATGTTTAATCTAGTTTAGTAGTGGAGTGTCAGATTAATGCATTATCTTAGAGGTTTTCTCGTTTCCCCTGGTTTAGCGCAAGGTTTCGTATTTCTCACTATGTCAACTTGTATAAACTTTTAAGTCTTCCATGTGCACAAGCATGGATTCAGCTTTACCACGCCTCTAGCTTTACAGTTCGGTAACACTGTTCACTTTCCTACTTACATGAAGACCTTTAGTTTGTTTTCGCTATTGTGTCTTTTATGACTTAAATGTTCCAGTTTTTTTTTTACTCTTTGTGGTTCCTGTGACCAAACCTTGGAGGTTTCACGTTACATTTTACATTGTGAAGTTAGTTACCACATTACGCATGGTGTTTCTTGGCACCTTGTTAACTTATATTGTTCTTTTAACACTTTCTTCTTACGCATAGTTGAAAAGCATAACTCTTCAAAAATATTACAATGTGTCCAGCTTCAAAAGTCAAGAACAATAAATACTAGTCTTAACTTCGTTTAAATTCTAATCCTTTTTTCGTTTAAAATAAAAAGTTTTCCATATTAAGTTGCTCTTTCTAATTTAAAGTCTTTTACAATTACTAGTCTGTTGAAAGTCGTGTGTTTTGAAGCAATTAAGGAGAATGTTTGGTGCATGTTTTGACTAGGTCCTGAGTGGAACATTAAAACAATACTACTCTTCCTTTCCTTTCCCTAATTATACATTGTGAGACTGCATTTCTAATATGGGTAATGATTCGTATGAAATTAGTGTTTTTTTTGTGTGTGTGTGTATTTTTCTTCTTCTTAAAGATTTGATTATTTCTGTTCTTCGATGGTTGCACTTTAATTAACATCGTGAACTACGCAATAAATTTAGAATTTCGATTCACCGTTTTCTTTTCCAAATGGTTTATTAGAAATGTGAACTATGTCTTTTGAAAATCACATTTGTATTACTATTAAATTAGCAATGGAACGCCTCAAGAAACAAATTATAATCATATTAAAGTTTATTCTTATACGGTTTCAAACCAACACATTCTTAAATTTTCAAGGTTCTATTTTTATCTGTTGTTTATTAGGATTTTGTTTTGTCTTTATACCTCAAACAATTAATAACAACAAAAGCCTAATTCTATGATCGATTTGGATCAATACTAAAAATAATCATGTCTTGAGTTTCTTAATTTGTTTAATTATTATGTTTTGTAACATTTTCGTTTTTTGACATAGATTTTGCCCACTAGGGCAGACATTATATTTCTTATTAAATTTAGATTAGTTTTATTAGGAACTCTAACGCTCGATGTTTCTCCCTTGAATTGGATGCGCTTTACTTGTTATTACCAAGCCATGAAACTACCTCTCACCGGTCTTGCTCAGTCTCAAAGCCGCTACTTACCCCGGTCACTAGAGCTTGACTCCGGAGTGATATTATGCTTTTATGTGTCAGGGAGCTCTGAAAATATCTGTTTTACAGGTAAAAACTATGATGTTGAATGATTTCAGCGGTGAGCAGGAGACCCGTTAGTCCGGAGCGATAAGCGGAGAGATATAGCGAGCCGTACGTGTCCTTAGGTCTTTGGGAGGGCATCATCTTAGCGTTACGAGATTACGTCTTTTCCTTTTTACCACTATACCACTAATGTTTCCGTCATGAGATGCTCATTATCAACTACCGGCTAGGTTCTTATTGTCCCTTCACCTTGACCTACTATCACCCTAATGTACATTACCCTTCGGACAATGATACCTTTCTCATTCTTCTCCCTTTTTTTCTTAGTTCTCACCTTGAACGCATCCTGCACACCCTTATTGTTCTGACCGCAGGATCTGTCAGCACTTCAAGCCCATCTTGATTCTATTGTTGAACTCGTAGTCAACTATCTGTCGGTTGTGATTCAACACATTGTTATCCTTCGTAAGTGTTGACGATTTGTCTCGGTCACCATGATAATAGTTCATCAAGGGCCTAGTTCTGTATTGTGGTTTAGTTGTTTCCGTCTAATGAATTTTAATCAATTATTATACACTTTTCGAAACACAATCGTATTATGTAAAAGTCGAATTAAAACGAACGTGACCGGAGATGAGTGAAACTTTCCCATGCATAAGCCGCCTAAACGTGCTTCAACTCAGCATTAAGATATTTAAACGATAAAAACTTTTAGACTCATCAACATTTGTAATGAAGTAGATTCTGATTTTAAAGCGTGGATTTTGTAAAGTTACAACCTGATGTATTCAATTGTTAGTAACATATGTATTTCTTAATACTTTAAGAACTTCTTAATTCTTATTTCTTTCTTATTTTCCGCGGCAAAAGTCAAATGAATCTAAAACTTACGGAGAAGGCATCATCAGAGATTTTGCATCTCTGAATTCCGAACCCATTACAAAGATCTAAGCTTAATATGGGAGTTGCCCGTAATTAGAGTTGGTTTGTAATGACTCTCAACTCGAGCAACTCCTTTTAGAAGAATCCCTGCAATACTGTAATGGATTCGAAACGGATTCACAAAATTTCTGATGTGGTCTCTACTCAAGAAGAGCTAATCTCGCAAAACTCTTCAGTAACAACTTACATGGAATATAATGGCTGAAATTTAATAGGCAAAATTGAACCATTTATTATAAAATAACAAAAATACTTATTAAATGCACTCTAAAATTTTACTTTTTTAATCTCTAGAAACGACTGAATTTATTTTTCATGGGCTTAAGTCAGTTTATTTTACTATCCTTTGAAAATTAAAAGTATTAAAAGTACTTATCTGAACTTTTATAGCTTATCTAAAGTAGCCGCAGATAACCTCAGAATAATTTCAGTAGTCTGCTCTCTTTAAATTGTAGTAAATTGATACTCTAAGGCTAGGCGCTACACACACTCTAGCGACAAAACACAGTCTGCAGACTGTTTTGTCGCCAATGTGCGTCTAGGATAACGCATGTAAACATCAAAACAATTTTGACAGATTTAATAAACGGGAAGAAATTACCTAAATAACAATGACAAAAGTAGGTTGTAAAAGCATCAAATTATTTTAATATGCGAAAAAGTATGCGACTAATCTAGGTGCCACACGCCACACTAAATGGCATTCTTTTTTATCTCACAGAAGAAATTGATTAAGTTAATTTTGTAGTGTGATTATATTTTAACAGCCATCTCATTGTCAGCTAATATTGTTTCGTATTTTTAATTTTTCATCGTCCAGTCATTTTTAGTTTATCCGTGAATTCAATCAATGTGAATTGTAGCTTTGATTTCGGCAATGACGTAATTTTATTTCGGAGGTTGCAGGAAATAGTCCTAACGGTGTATTGCCTACTTGAGCTTCAGGTTACGTTTAATTGTTACTTTCTTCCATACGGAATCTTGATGAGTTCTCACCTAGGTTCTAGCCCATTGACCGCCGACATTTGTTATTCTGTTTATGTCCAAGACACATTCTCAAACTTGATTCCAATTCCGTCTTGACGTGGGTTTTTTTCCATCTTTCTTTGTTGTTTCTTAGTTTAGCGCAATATTTTTTTGCTGCTTCTATCTAAAACGTGTAATAATTATTGATGTCAACAAGTCTAATAAAATGTGTACTGTGAACTTGTAAGGTGTTGAAATTATACAGCGGCTGAAAAATAAAAAAAATATCTGCTCTAAAAAATATAAGCCTCCTAGTCTTACCATGTATGTCAATCATGGCTCATGGCTGTATCCATGAGCCATGATTAAAACACATCTATTACATTGTATTTTGGAGTGTGGGACACCTCTGTAGTATATTAACGTTAACGTCTAAAAAATATTCAGTTTTTCTTTTTCTAGTTCATATATAAATTGCAAAATTAGTTGCTGTTTTTGGAACGAAGTTCCTTATGGTACGTTGCGTCTGGAGCCGGGGAGTGAATCCAAAAAAACGACCTTCACAAAACCGACCGCCACTAAATCTACCGATGACGATAACTTGAGTGAAAAATGACCGATTAAGTTTATATTAGGTTTGTTCCATTGTTCCAACCCCGCTATTTGTACCGTCCTTTGTATCGTCCCGCGGATCGTTCGGGAATCGTTTAGGACAGGTTTTATACGCATGCGCTAACATTGTACTGTAATAAAATCATGTCAGGTTGGAACGAGTTTAGGACTATAATTCGCACCGTATTAAAAACATTCAAGGAAACCTAACAGTTTGAGAACCTTCCTGTTGATATTCGTGACGATTGACATAACTGCGCATGTCATACACACCAGTACATGGCATTGTCAGAGGATCGTTGGTATCTTACAGTGAACGGTTCGCAAACGATCCCTGCCGGGGTTGGAACAGTTTCGTGTACGGTACGAAACACTGTCCCAAGTCAGCTTGGAACGGCTTTTATCTATTGCGCATGCCGGTGACGATCCCGCGGACGGTACAATGCTCGGTTGGTACAAACCTATTAGGTACTCATGTTCATTTTACCAATGTCCATGTCCAGGTTTAGTTCGTTGGATAACGTTATCCGCCCAAGCGTATAAGCGTTTGAAGCTCACGTAAACGTGAGCTTCAAATGAAATATTGGAAATTCAATGAGACAAACAACTTTTATATTTATTTATTTTTTTTTTTTTTTAGTAAAACCAACACTGACACCGCTATTAAGTATTAAAGATCGCTAAATTCATTAAATATAAAAACAATACCTTTAAAATAGAGAAAACAAAAACAATGTTTTTACCGACACCTAATGTTCCAAAGTAACTATTTTGTGCATTTTAACTAAACTCAAAGACATTGTGGTTTTATAAATGAACCACAATAATTCATGTAACATGTGATTTTTAGTACAATGTATATGTTTTAGACTAAGTTAGTTCTAGTTTATGAAGCCACGCGTAGTATGAAACATAGTATAGCTATGTGAAAAGATAGAAACTAAAATATGCATTTTAGGAAAAACCGGTAAAAGGTTAAACAGTTTATACCATATATCATGGATATGAAACAAAATAAGAAGATTTTATTATGAGAGACGAGTTCTAAAATATGCATTATAAACCATATTATTAATTTATAAATCGTATATTATATTTTTCCAAATACAAACAAATATTAGAGAGATATTAAACATATTTTAATAATAAAAAGTAGGTATGTTCCTAATGAAATAATAAATTCCATGTATAAATTTTATCTCGTGTTTATTTGGTCAGAGAAATATCAGATTTTAGAGAAGCTATAGCTTTTAATTAATTTGCTTTTACCGCTTTGCAGATTGTAAGCTCTCCGGATATTACTTTCCTCTATCGAATACGGATATTTATTTTTATTACTCAAATTTACTTTTTAGGCAGTTTTTTTTCTAAACCATCTTTATACAATTTTGCAGAAACTATACATTTAAAAAAAATATCCAATTAAAGAAAAAAACAATTATAGGAATAATATATGATTAATTTTATTGCCTATTTTCTGTTATATCTATTATACTGATGAGACTCCGTATACACATATAGGTATATATATTTGTTATTATTATTATTATTAGTTTTATCAACGTTTATTTTAACTCCTAACTATGCACTTTCTTTTTCTTTTTGTTATTTTCTGGATAATACTACTATTAGATATTTTTAAACATCAAAATATGTAATATCGTATTAATTTGGAGATAGTATTTATAAATCGTTTATCTTTTATAAAGTAACTTTGTAATTATTTATTGCTGTTCATTTATTTATATTCATTGTGGTGATATATTTACTTAAGGATTCCACATCCTGCTAACTTTTCCCCTCCCGATAAGGTTGATATGCTAATTATTTATATTTTACTTTCTCATATACGTATAACTTATATAAATAGAGGAAGTATTGTGATGTCGTAAACCTTTTTGATTAAACGATTTTGATGAATAAAAACATTTTAGGGTCCTGATTCCTAAAAGGGTAGTTTAATTTGCAAAAGAAAGATGCGTAGAGCCTAAACTACTGCCCTTGCCCTGCGAAACAACTGGGCCGATTTTGATATTTGACGTACATCTTTAACTCTAAATTGGGGGTCGCTGATATTAAAAAAACCTTTAAAAAGGCTTTGACAATTTTTATTAAAAATTTCTCAAATGTATTCTATTTAAATACGAATTCAAACCCATTTTACTTGTTTTCCTGGATAAATCCAGTTTCCAAGATATTGTCAGACCGATATTTTTAATCCGATTTCATTTTTACTGAACTAAATCATGAATATGGAATAACGAAATGAAGAATTAAATAAAAAAACAAGTTGTATGCATTATAAAATGAAAAATCCTAGTTATTATTATAGTGTATTATTGTGATACATTTTTCCTCGTTTATGCAGAATATTCAGGTAGAACCTTCTAGAATATTGCATGCTCTCATTGTTATTTATCCACTTCCAATTATTTCTTCCATATTTCCATTTCCTATGAAGCCATACCATACATTACACTTTACACTTACACGCTTCTCTAGCGTTATTTCACTTTTATTTCATTCCTTAGCGTTCATTGCCCCTTCACTTAGATTTTTCACTTGTCCTTCATTTATGGTTTTGCTTCCGAGCTTACCGAAGGTAGCGGAAGCTATGTGATCGTTCTGAAGAACGAAAAAATTTTAGGTCTCCGATTTCAAAAATTCCAAGACAGAAATCCGTTTCAGACATCAGGGAACACTTTTGGTTCCGTGTCTGTCTGTCGGTCTGTCGGTCTGTCGGTCTGTCGGTCTGTCGGTCTGTCGGTCTGTCGGTCTGTCGGTCTGTCGGTCTGTCGGTCTGTCGGTCTGTCACAAATTTTTGCGAACCACCATATCTTAAAAACTACACGTCCAATTTTAATGAAATTTGGGTGGTAGGTCATACTTAGCCCATTGTTGGTCCCATATAAGTTTCAACCTTCTGCGCTTATTTGTTTATCTTCCACATGCACACAAACATACATTTATTTTCAGCCATATCTTTAAAAGTAATCATCTGATTTTTATGAAATTTTTATGGTTTGTCGAAAGTAGCCTGCAGATAGCACCTGCCTAATTTCAACCTTCTGCGCACTTCAAATCGTACTAAATTAATATGTCTTATACTACAAAGCCTCATGGCTCACTGACTCACTGACTGACATTAATGTTTACCCACTTCCAGAAGAGCTAGAGACTTGCGGTTTGCGCCATTCGACGCGCAACGTCTACATTGTGAACCAAAATAATTATAAAAAGTTCACTTTTCCCCCTCCTTCCACCCTTAAAAAATAAAAATGGCCGACTTGATTTTTAAGCTGGTTTGAGGGCTTATTGCAGCCAAACGGTAAGTCGTACTAGAAAATGGATAACACAAGTGGTAACTGATTTTAAAAGATCTACAACTTTAGTCCTATGAGTTTTTGTCGAATCATCATCGGTTGTACCTTAGATGGTGATAATTTTGTTATTTTTTGGTTTTATTTTTTTCCATTTTTGTCTTTGAATGGCCATAGATTCTATAATAGTTGGCCGATTTTATTTCTGATTGCGGCGATTGAATCTCACACTAATGCTCTTTAAATTGAGTATATTTTATTTCATTAGTTCATCCTACTTGCTGAGAACATGAGAGTAAACTTTTTCCCGTGCGCCGTGTCACGTGACCACTTTTTTTGGTTTTTAATATTGTGTCGTATATCATTTTAAAGGCCTTGATATGTACATTAAAGCTATTTTATTTGTTGATTTTTTAAAAATGTTGTGCATGTACTTTTGTACCGATTTATAATTTTGTTGTAGGTTAAAGGGTTTAAATACTTTTTTGATACTAGGTTTTTTTATTTATATGTATTTATTAGTTAAATGAATGCCCTTTTGTATTGTTTGTTTTTTAAAAATATAATTTTTTACCTTTAGAGTACAGGGGTACAAATGTTAAAGTTAATCTTTTATAGTGTGATGTATATCGTTAAAAAGCTCTTGCATCGTAGATAATTTTTTGTTATATTCTATTTTGTGTTATTTTCGTTTTGGGGGGGGGGGGGAATAAAAAAAACC
This sequence comes from Gerris buenoi, assembly GCA_001010745.2. Lineage (NCBI taxonomy): Eukaryota > Metazoa > Arthropoda > Insecta > Hemiptera > Gerridae > Gerris > Gerris buenoi. Next base: position 271,658 of record KZ651690.1, on the reverse strand, counting down.
TGTTTATACAGAGGTTTCTACGATTTGGTTGCAGTTTTATATTCGTTTATTAAATAAATTATAAATGCGCTAACTTTTGGTGCCTGTTGGAGGCTTTGTTCTTCAACAAATGTTTAAATTCGTCTTACTTAAATACTCACTGGAACAGTGCCACGCGGTTTCAACTTTTTGATATTTAAGTATTTTTCTTAATTTGGTCTTTTCTTTGCGAGGAAGCTATGTGCCACATTAATTGGCAGAGTATTTTACTTTTCTTAAACCCTGATCGTGAACTCTTTAGTTATTATTACCTCGACCTCGATGATTTAATTCCGATTGACGCTCGTCTATATGTATTATTTCGGCCCTTCTGGTTGTTAATCTCCTTTTACAAAAAACAGAGGGGAGTAACAATCTAAAAAAGGTGTATTGATGTTCTTCTTAGACTGTTAGTCCCCTTATAAAAAACAGCAGTGTCATATTCCTTTGAACCATTGTAAATTGGTCTAAATAACCCTTTGTCTTAATAGTATTTAGTCAGTAATTTATATTCTAAAAACAAACAGGGGGGTAAAAATCTAAAGAAGTACCTTTATTGTTAAGATTAGATCGCCGAATTTAAAACATTTGACCAATACGACTCGTATACTAAACTTTCTTATCCTTTTAACTACATCGTCGATTACGTGCTTACCTTTAAAATATAATTAAATATTTCATAAAAATTTACAATAAACAAATAATCCCCCCTCGGCAGATAATCGAACCCGACCTCTCCATCTTTAGGAATTATTAAAATTTTCTCACAACCTTGATTTCTCTAGGAAAACCACTGATTGTAGAATTTTTATTTATAAATATATTTATTAAATGAAAATCGTTGGATCATCTCGAGAACACTTGTTTTTCATGTGTTTCATTTTTTTGGTGGGCTTAAAAGGTGTAAATCTATCAAATATACTTTAAATAATCCAAATTACAATTATCAATAACTACGGGAGACATACAGAGAAAAATACACCCACGCACCGGGAATCGAACCACGGGACCTCTTTTTACCGTACAGGTGCTCTTACCAAAAAAATAAATAAATAAATAAATATACTTTATGCGCTTTAACCGCCTGAATTATTAAAATAATTAATATAATATTATGTTTTAGCGTTAAAACTATGAATTAGATAAATCCTTTACATTCTTCTAGATAATTTTATTGCTATGATATTTGGATATTTTTTTCAAACCATGTAAATTATTTAGAATAAATTATAATCAACGAGTTTAACTGAAACTTTACGAGTTTCTGCTCTGTTAATTTAATATTTCTTTATCATGCTAATAGATCTTGTAATAGGTATTTACAAGAGAGTTATTATAAGAAATTCTTTAGTATTTCGACAAGGTTGTAATTTCCAAGCTAAACTGGGGCTGGTTGTTAGTTAGCACTTTGACCCCTGGGCTCTGCACGCGACTTTTCTTACCTTACAACCCCTTCATACACAAATACACACCCTACTTCATTCATATCAGTTTTATGAATGAAGCGAGATCTGAATCTAACTCTTGTCCATACCTCATAATATTTTACCTGTTAATATTACCGTTTTATTATTTTATCACAACTTTTTTTGTTTATTAAATTAGTTTATTTTATTTGTCATAATTGCCTTCAGATTTAAGTCATTTATATTATTACTTACGTTATTATTAGCTTGCTTTTTTGTTTGTTTGTTTGTCCAGTACAAATCTTGCAATCGATTTTTAATTAACTTCCCGAGTAGCTAGACATTTGAAACTTTTAGGATAGCTCAGAACACGATGACAATGCTTTATTTTAATACTTTTATCCATCTTTCAGCAAAATTTAATTCGTTTTCAGCAAATTGTGCTGTATGGAAAGTTAGTTCGGAAAACATCCTCAAGTTATTTTATTTGTTTTGGCATGTCCCATATTTATAATCTTCATTTTGACGGGTTTCAAATTTATGATTAATGACAGAAAATTTAAAAACTTAGTGTATAAATAGTTATTTTTATCTTGCAATTATTAATAAAAAGGAATTGAAGAGACATGTTTTGGCAGTTTAGACTCTCTGACACAAATTTTATTGAGTGTTAGTCGTAATTTTGTTTCGTAAATATTTTCGCTGCAGAGTAAATTCAACATAGAACGTAAATTTTTATTGGTACGGACCCAAATTTATGTGTATTATAATTACTTTACGAGTATGTCAGTTATAGAAGCGTCCGATATTGGTTAGGTTCTTCTGTCCTTCTGTACTCCTTTTTCTGGCAAACATTTAGTTTCGGAGATAACGTTATGACAATAAAGTTTACCTCGCTAGAAGAGAAACCCATGAGTAAACAATTACCTGTTGAATTCTTCATAAAAATGTTTAAATAATAAATGAGATGTAATTAGATTTAAAATTCGTGTCTTTATGAAAAATTTAGTTTCCGATTTTTAATCCATTTTTTTGTTTTTATTAAATGTAACTTTACCACTAAACTTTTAAATAAATATTTAACCAATAACTAAAGTTTCGCCATTATTTATCAATAATCATTAGTAGTATTATTACGATTAATTTAGTGATTATTGTTGAAAACTAGTTGCGTGTAAGTAAATATTAGACTTTCTGGTTTTCCTACAGATACCTGATTAATTTTGATTTTCCTTTTTTATTTACCGTATTTATTCTTTACAATGTATGTATGATATTTATATTTATATACAACTTATGTAATATGCATATGTGTGCATTTTCTTCTATAGTACATCTCAATTATAATTATTATAATAGTAGTAGTAGTAATCAAAATAAGTTGGGTTATATTTTCTAGCTATAGCGAACGATAGCGGATAGTTATCGTATCCTTACATTTTTTTTTCTGAGTCCTAATAAGGCCTCTTTACTACTTCCTGTGGACTTGCACAGGAAGTACTCCTTCTTTACTATAAATCAATAATAAGAGTAATCTCAAATTGATTATTTTTTACTGATAACAAATTATAATGCTGTGAAAGAAATTACAGTATTAAATTCAATTTTAAATTTCTCTGATCTTTATCTAAAAAAAATTGTTGTATAATTTGTTTTAAAGCTATCTTTTCACTTTTTTGTAATTACTATTATAATATAAATGATAATTTTACTTTTTTTTGTATGAATAGTTTTAGCACATTCAAGTTTTTTTTTTATCTAGACTGCTTTCACTAATTTTTTTTTTACTTTTTATTAGCATAATTTAAAATTTGGAATAGATCAATAAAGAAATAGATTTAATAGATTAATTTAAGACACTCTATTCTCTCTCCTGTTTTCTTTTTGTTGTCTATGTGCCCGTGTTATATATGTTATTAAGAAGAAGCCGTTTAATGTGTCCTATTCTCTTTGACGGTTTAAGAAAAAGCCCATTATTATGACAATGAAGCATTGTTCGTGGTCTCGATAGATTGACTATGTCTATAGATTGAGATGAGGGAGTGTCCAATAGATTGCTTCTAGCTCTATCTATATCCTTCTATTATATTTGAAAATATGCACGTCTTTTTTCCGCTTATAATAATTCCCTCTCTTATAGTTTTTACCTTGTAACAAATTGACAAAAACTAATGTTTATCTTGTATATATACAAATGTTTTATGTCTCATATTATAGTACTATTATATAACTATTATAATTTAAACCGAACTTTTTTAAAGCAGCTTCATCCGAGTTAACTCTCTAAGGTCTTGGTAATTTCTTGTAGTTGTAATCTAGTGACTTCTTTATGAAGTCATTTGACTTGGAGTTGACTTTTTTTTATCCCCTTTTGATGTTTATTTAATGGCTTCTGTTTCTTTTTTTTTTTTTTGTTCAAAGCAAATTTCTTATTCAAATTGGTCTATATATATTTATGAAACCAAATCTTAATATTTTGTAAGTTTAGTTGAAAATATAAGTCCTTAGCTTTAATAATGAAGAGTTATATCATCTGAACTTTTATTTCAGGGAGTCTTAATTTATTGTAAGAATATGTATAACTTAGCTGATCATGACATCAGTAGTTGGCACTTTTACTTTAGCACCCCCCTAGGTTTTTTTAAAAAAGCCTGCCCTACGAAAGTCTCAAAGGTTTGCCTCTCCAGACATCGAGACGGCAGTTTTATTACGCTATTTTTACATCGAGACTTATTTTTTGTTAGACAAAATCTTATAACAGAAAACTGTAGGACTTTGTAAAAATGTTGCGTTAGAGAGGCACGTTGACTAAAAAATGCTTCCGGATGTGTGCGATTTTTTAGATACTGTAGCTTGGTCGCTAAAAATTGCTTTACTAAAAGAATAATTTTTGCTCTTTACGTTTTATTTACCATGTCGGAGTTATAATTAAAATAAAATGTAGTTCAATTTTAATTACCTGCATTGTGCATCAATTTTTTAATCCCAATTATAAATACATTAATCGCTTATTCCACGTTTATATAATTTTTACTGTTTGTAATTTTGTTAATTATATCAAATTGACTATTTTGTTTTATTTTTTTGTTTTAGGTATGTCATTGCTGAACTAATATTTTAGAACCCAGATTTGTTTGTTGGTGATGGGTAAGATCTATTACTGATTCATTTACACGTTTTAAGAACATGGATGTGTTTTCTATTAAATGCGATATATCTATTCGGAAATATCATACTCCAAGGCATCATTGGGAATTAATTTTAGCTTTAAACTTTGGAGAATTAAAATAAATGTCCTCATACTTTTTAATATATATTGTTATACATAAGCTATATGTTATAATACACCTATATTGTTTAGCTATAAGCAGTTAAAAACATAACAACAGTATTATACCTGACCCATAGACCCATACCTTTAATGGATTCCGTCTTGGATCTTAACTTCATATCCTTTACCTTGTGTTGTTAGTTTGTCATCAAAGTTTGTAAAATAGTTAGCTAAGTACAGAATTCACTTTTACTAAGTTAACACGCACACTAAAGATAATTATTTATAAAATTATGGTGAAAATGTTGTTGTGTTACTTTCATACTGTCATAATTATGAAGTGGTACCATAAAATCACAGTCAAAACCACCAACTATTAGTATATTTTTGCTAATTATATTTACGGTAATTCGCTACGGTGCCGTTTATTTTTATTTAGCCTACGGGTTTTTTTTCTTGATTAGTTTGTTCTTTCGCAGTTTTTTAATATAATTTTTGTTAAATATAATAGTATAGTGTACAAGATGTTTATACAAAAATGTAATGAACGACTTTAAATCTGTTATTTAATTTACAATTTTATAAATTCATCACCAATTCTTTCCGGATCATTGATTTTGTTGCAACCATGTATATTATTCAGTACTCCTCTTTCCATAACATAAGTTATTTAAGACTTGAAAGATTTTTAAATGAAATATATTTTCTTTGCGGTTTTTACTTTTAATAGTTGTCATTTGATACTGTAAGATTGTTTAGATCGATAAAGGATTTTAATTAGATGTTGAGTATCATATGACCCCCTTGTCAAACATGTCAGAAAACAATTGATTTAGAAATAATTAGAATCCGAGTGATTTTGAAACGTTCTGATCGGTGCATTGTCAAACATGATAATTATTTGTTTTTTAAATATTCTTGTGTTGCCATTTTAATATTTTACTATGGAATATGATATGATTGCATTTATATTTTTTGAATAATTATTACATTATATTAAACTTTATTTGTGTGATATGAAGGATAATGCAGTGTAAATAAGATTCATTGCTTTAATTACAATTTATTTTTGTGTCTACATTTAACACTTCTTGTGCTTTTATCTTTAACTTCCTTTTTTATATCGGAGCTTAAAAGATAATTAAGGTGAACGAAGCATTAAAAAATGTATTTTTATTTATTTATTTTTTTTTTTATTTTTTTTTATTTTTTTATTTTTTTGTAATGAAAAAATATGTTAAAACATTAATTTAAACCATTGTGATCATTCTGAAGAATGGAATGTGGTGTTACATCAGAATCAGCCCACTGTTGTCCCATATTATATTTATATTATATATTTCAACATTCCGCGCCCTTTTTTTTTATTATTGTCTATATCTTAAAAACTATTCATAAAAATAAAAAATAAAATAATAATAATAGATTGTTGAAAGTACCTCACAGATTGTTCAATTTTAATTTCAACCGTCCGCGCACTTTTAATTTTGAAAAAATAGGTCCGAGACAACTCAGACAAACTTTCTTATGTACGAGTTCATAAATACTTAGCCCAGCGTTTTCTATTTATAAGTTTTCGAGTTTCCGTAGATACATTTGATTATTTTCGAACACTTTATCAAAATAAATCACAAATATAACTTCTCCTGGGTAGGGAATCAAACCCGGCCTCTCTCTGTCCGCGTTTAAAGCTATTTTCTCAGGAACTAGATTTATCCCAGGAAAACAGTTTATATCGTTAGATTGGTATATAAATGGATTACTTTTTAAGGGGGCAGTGCATCCAAATTTGAAAATAAAATTCATTTCTCGATTTCACCTCGGGGATATGATTTTTCTGAACATGTATGCCGAATTTCGATAAGGAAATTTTAGACTGATGTAACGAAATAAATAAGTCGAGTTCACTATTATATTCACAATTTATATTCAGACTCATAGTTTCACTTTAGGGCCTTTTTTTTTACAATAAACAGCTTAAAAAAGACGGCAAACTAATAATTTTGACTTATTGTTTTAATTTTTGAATTAAAGCCTCTCGCTGGCGTAGATTTTGTCAGAGGGCTATTATTTGTGTCGCGATTGTCTGCTAGTTCTGCTGGACCATTTAATAGACTACTGTATTCGGTCTTTAATAGATTAATAGCCATGGTGCCTTAGTATTAGTTTGCCCATAAAGTTAAAGTTTGTAAAACATTTTTTTCAAAATGTTTATTTTTATGAGAGTAGGGCGCTGAGGAGGATATGGAAGTAGACATATGTTTAGTCACTCCTTTAAAGTGAAGATAGATATTCCAATTTAGGAAAAGCTTTGTGAAAATGTTAACAACTAATTTATAAATATCCTTCTCTAAGAAACCCTACACTTGTCTGTTCACACTCGACTTAAAGTTTAACTCTTGTTTATTTTTAATTAACTGCCTTCTTTGATTCTTTTTCCAATTTGTTTTTTAACTAAGCATTAATTATTTTTTTATCCCCCCCTTCCCTTTGATTTATTGTTAGTTTTTTCCAGTCAAAACGTCTTTCCAGAGTCTATGAGTCTGTTTATAACATTAAAAAACTTTTACTCGCTTAAATTATTTTGATTTAAGGATATTAATGGTCGTTGAAATGTTAAAAAAAATAATAGGCCAAAAGGCAGGGCTATTAACAGAAATTTTTGAGACGCATTTTTTCCCCCTTTTCATTTTATATGTTTTAGATATGCACTGTTAATCAGAATATATAT